>JAFKAC010000179.1:0-85694 GCA_025766275.1 Lactarius indigo | reverse complement strand
TTATCTAAAGCAGTCCATATCTGCAAGTCCTTTTTAGAGCCGCTAAGTGCGCGCGGGTCACTTATCAACAACATGTTTGCCTCATATGTAGGAGCATTGTGTATGCCATCTAGTATCATGCCGGACTCCCCATCTAATCGCACAACTATCTCCCATATGTGTTTCACGAATCCCTGTAGCATTACATCTAATACAGGTATCACAATACCCACCAAACCACATACGGATATCCCATGCATTACGGCGGGGTCCCCGCCACACTGTACGCATATATGTAACAAATATATTTGATTGTTTGATGCAGATGTCACATAGACTGTCACGTTCCTACTCGTACGGACTACTTGACTTGAGACCCTTACTGTACCGGTTGCAACTACGGCGGTAAGGTATATTAGTTGCGGACTTACCTACAGTGATACGGCAGTGCGATAGGTGATACGGGTACGATAGCTGACTGATGACCGACGCCACTAGTACAGGTACTAGTAGTATTAGTGTTTGCGATGTTTCTGCGATACGTTGGACGCTACCTACTGTGACTCATAGCAGCGCTTGTAAGCCTGCTCGACATGTATTTAAGACTCTATGCGAAGACCAAGATACGCCATCTTGGTCTTCTTGAATCGTCACTTGTTGTTTCTCTTTCTGTCTGCCTCTTACCTTTCACTCTCTTTCTCTCGATCTATCTCGCGTCAACAAGAACAGGATCGTACTTGTCAGTGTGCCTCCGAGCATTCACTAGAACAAGAACACGGGTCTTCGTGCCGTCGTGTCAGGATCAAGATCAGGACCCGGATATTCGCTAAGTGGTTACCGCTACTCGAGCTCAAGTCGAGCTAACGTCGTGACGACATTACATTAAGACCAAGATCCCATCGTGGCGGTGACTACAAGAGATCAGTGGACAAGCTTCCGCCCCTACTCTCTCCCAAGAAGAGGAGAACGTAACGTCCCTACGCGCTTTCTACAAGCTGCCAGTTGGAGGGAGAGACAAGAAGAAACCGGATATTTCGTAGAGTTCAACGGACCTGCCAGGTTCCGCCCAGTTGAGTTCAACTTCGACCACTTGTGCTGGGTAGAAGTTACGTGGAACCCCATAGACTCTCAGTGGGATGTCATACGACCAGCAGGACCCAGATATCGGTGTGATATCGACGCAAGAGAACTCAATAGCAGGGCAGATTGGGGCCCCATCGACGGGCAACTGCGAGAACACTCCACCGGAGAAGTCGTGACAGAAGAGGAAGAAGGTGAACAAAGCCAGGAAGAAAGTGAAGGATGAGAACCAAATCAAACGGAAACCAGCGGAGGAGCAATACAAGATCTCCTTATAGAACGAGCTGAGTCTGCGCATATTACTGAGCCAGAACCGATTCATATTCGATCACCAGCAATCATGGCAACCCTGACGCAGGCCATGGAAGAAGTCGCACTAGAAGAAACACGCGCCATACGGGCTGAGGCAAGGGAAATCCTCATGCCCATCAATCCAGAAACTGGAACACGCATGACCGCAGAAGACGCCGCAATTTTCAGAGCCATAGGATCTGACAGAGGAGATCCCCCATCCGGGCGGCCGCTATCACTAGAACTACCGCTGGGAATGGGAGGACCGAGCAGAGACCTGCCACCACCAGGGGAGGAATCCCCTTTGACCTGCGCAGAACAGAACCACCAAGAGGACCACCCATAGGACCACCGGGAGGAGGAGGTGGAGGTGGAGGTGGAGGAGGAGACGGTGGCGGGAGCGCTGGAGGAGGCGGGGGGCATCACAACGAAAAACTCACCGGCGAGCCCCCTTCTATTTTTGACGGAGACAGGCTTAAAGTGGATCAATTTTTGACGCAGTGGCACATCTATTGGGGCATGAACCTGGACGCGCCCATCATGCGAAACGACTACAGGAGATGCCTCCTGTTTCTATCTTACATCAAAGGAGGAGCGGTCAGCGAATGGGTCCTGTCCTTCCTGAACTGGCTCAACAGGCAAATACAACGAGGGATCAGTCCCTATACCAGAGATCTGTGGGAAGCCGTGGCTGACGGCTTCAGTCAGCGGTTTGAAAACACATTAGAACGGGAACAAGCACAGGCCATACTAAGGAAGGGCTTCAAAATGGTGGGAGAGGACATTGACAAGTACGTCAATGATTTCGAACAGCTAGCACGGAAGGCTCATTACCGCCTCAATGAACCCCAAACCATCGACCTCTTCACGTCGGGGTTACCCAAAGAGCTGTTCAAGAACGCGTTCCAATTCGACGATCCGGTCACGTTCGATGACTGGAAGAGGGCCGTTCTCAAGAGGCAAAAGAATTACATACACCTCAAGGCCAGATTAAACGAACACAAAAACACGATGACGCAGCCAAAGAAACAAAGTGGGAACGCGGGATGGACCCTCCCCCAGAATCTACCACAAACCAATCCGTGGGCAATGGACACTTCCGCCGATCGCGCCAAGGTACGACTTGCCA
The DNA here is from genome assembly GCA_025766275.1 of Lactarius indigo. Classification (NCBI taxonomy): domain Eukaryota; kingdom Fungi; phylum Basidiomycota; class Agaricomycetes; order Russulales; family Russulaceae; genus Lactarius; species Lactarius indigo. The sequence goes on along the minus strand of JAFKAC010000179.1, from coordinate 83,215 downwards.
GATCGGAAGACATCGATTTCAACAAGCTGCCCCACACCGGAGCTCCACCCCCGTTCCCGCCAAGAGGAGGACCGGGAGTCCGAGGAAGAGGAAGAGGAGGGGCTAGAAGGGACTTAAGGAATGTCCTTTGTTATAACTGTCATGCTCCGGGGCATCTCTCACGAAATTGCCCCTACCCGCGAATGCCGAGGCAATGGCAGAACACCCCCTCAAGCAGCAGAATGACCGAAACAGCGTGGCCCCCTCAGTGGCCCACATCACCAGGACCTGTGTCGCACTACGAACCCTCACTACCAGGGTATGCGACGCCAGCACCAAGTGCAACACCCGCACCCCAAATTAACGCGGCAAAAATGGCGGGAGAACAAGCGAAGGAGTGGCTCACGCAAGTGGCCAATAGTACGGACGAGGTAAAAGACCTCATACTTCAAGACTTGTGGGGAAAAGAGGGTTTTCGGGACGCCTAAACCCGTCAGTCTGGGTGAGGGCTTTACAATGTAATTCTGTAATTGTGACAACGCGCTATCGATCCTTGCGACTCCCAGTGACTGTCCAAACAAATTACAAAACGACTGAAACCAACGCCTTGGTCGACTCTGGAGCGACCGACAACTTTATTCGGCCAAGTATGGCAGTACGAGCGGGTGTCCCATTACAATTGTTGGACACGCCTCGCAAAATATGGAACATAGACAACACGGAAAACAAAGCTGGGTTAATCACTCATTACGTTAACCTAGAAGTAACGACACGAGGACAGGTGAAGAAGATGACCTTCCTGGTCACCGACCTTGGAAGCGAAGACATGGTGCTGGGCTACCCATGGATGAGCGCATTCGAGCCCACCATCAGTTGGGCAAACGCAACCATACATCCGGATATGTTACCAATAGTGCTAGCCACTACCGAAGAATTGCTTCGCAACCCTGTCGTCCGAGCCTTGATTACGGACGAAAAGGAGCAAATTATACAAGAACTAGAAGAAGAAACCTTCGCCAGAGCCACTACCTCGATGGAACTGGCCATACAGGCAAAGCAGCAGCAGACAGCAGTACCGCTCCCCTCCGAATATGCGGCATTCACGAAACTCTTCAGTGAGCAGGCATCACATCGCTTCCCTCCGGCCAGACCGTGGGACCACGCAATCGACTTCAAACCATCCGCGCCAGCCGCCATAGACTGCAAAATATACCCTATGACGCAGAAAGAAGAAAGCGAACTCAGGGAGTTCTTAGACGAGAAGTTAAAGCAAGGATATTTGCGCCCTTCTATTTCGCTGTACGCATCCTCCTTTTTCTTTATCAAAAAGAAGGACGGAAAACTACGCCCGGTTCAGGATTATCGGGTTATTAATTCACACACCATACGCAACCAATACCCGCTCTGATCCAAGACCTCATTTTGGACCTCAGCAACGCGCACATTTACACCAAACTCGACATCCGCTGGGGATACAACAATATATGCATACGTGACGGCGACCAAGAGAAAGCGGCATTCAAAACTAAGTTTGGCCTCTTTGAACCAACGGTCATGTTCTTCGGACTTACCAACTCCCCTGCCACCTTCCAAGCTATGATGAACCACATCTACCAAGACACGATATCAAAGCACGAACGCCTGGGCACCACGATACGTGTTTATATGGATGATATCAGGATAGCCACTCACTTCGATCACGACCTCTCAGCCCACGCTGCCGCAGTTCGCGACATCTTACGCGTCGCGGAGGAACATGACCTCTACTTCAAGCTCGAGAAGTGCCTTTTCCACCAACCGCGAATGGATTACCTGGGGGTAATCCTTGAAAGGGGGGTAACTCGCATGGATCCTGTAAAAGTTCAAGGCATCAAAGACTGGCCGACGCCAACAAAAGTCAAGGACGTGCGATCCTTCCTGAACTTTTTTAACTTTTACAGACTTTTCATTCGCGGCTTTGCAAATCACGCCAAACCACTGACCAAACTAACAAGAAAAGACGAAGAATGGCGATGGACGGCGGAGGAGGACAAGGCGTTTAACACGCTAAAGAGTCTTGTCACAGAGGAACCGGTGCTGGCACACCCTGTCCTCCAAGACCCGTTCGAACTGGAAGTAGACGCTTCGGGTTACGCGGTGGGAGCAGTGTTACTGCAAAAGAAATCTGACGGCAAGCGACACCCTATAGGTTATTACTCAGCAATGCTCTCTGAAGCTGAGAGAAACTACGACATATACGACCTAGAGCTACTCGCAATCGTCAAGGCCCTGCGGAACTGGAGACCACTACTGGCAGGAGCCCCTCACAAAATTAAAATCTATTCGGACCATCTCAACCTACAATACTGGAAGTCCCCACAAAAGATTAGTAGGCGTGTTGCCAGGGAAGTACTCGAACTCTCTGAATACGACTTCGAGATTCATCACATCAAGGGAAAGAACAACGGAAGGGCGGACGCCTTATCACAGACAACAGCGAAGTTGTCGTCCTCCCCCCGAAGTCTTTGTACGCACTCTCAATACCGCACGCACCTTTGTGGCAAACCCAAATCTGCGGCAACCACGCCACCAACAAGATGAAGAAGTGATCAAGGTGTGGGCGGATCCCCACAACCTCAAGAAGATACAGGGAGAGTGGTACAAAGACGGCAGGTTTGTAATAACCGGACCCGCATCAACCCATCGAGATCAACCCATCGAGTGCTGATACACGATCACCACAACTTACCGATACACGGTCACCGGGAATCGCGAGAACACAACGAATCCTGGAAAGACATTACTGGTGGCCGCGACTGCGAAGAGACGTATACGAGTACGTGCAAGGATGCGCAGAATGCCAACGGAATAAAGTAAACACCCGACCCATCCGCGCCGCGCTGCACCCCATAACGCCAATATTGGAAGCCACGCTGTTCCATACGGTAGCCATGGACTTCATCACTAAACTTCCATCATCCAAGGGGTACGACAGTATTCTAACTGTCACAGATCATGACTGCAGCAAAGCCTCCATCTTCATACCGTGTAAAGAAGAAATTTCCGCAGAAGAGACGGCGATTCTGTACGTAACTCACGTGTTCAAACGTTTCGGACTACCGCGTAAAATCATCAGCGATCGAGACCCCCGCTTCGCGTCCAAATTCACAAGGGAGATTTGCCGAATTTTGGGAATCCAGCAAAACATATCCACGGCGTACCACCCACGCACCGATGGACAGTCTGAAAGGACTAATCAATGGCTGGAGCAGTACTTGCGCTTTTGGGTAAATGAGCGGCAAGATAACTGGACTGCTTATCTATCGATCACGGAATTCACGCACAACAACTGGCCACATGAACACACCAAACAATCGCCGTTCCAACTTCTGATGGGATACGACCCACATGCGGATTGGACCGATAAGCCGTCTCCCATTCCGCAGGTAATGAAACGACTAACACAGCTAAAGGAGGCACGAGAAGAAGCCCAACGCCTTATGAAGAAGGCACAGGAAGCTTGGGTACGCAACAAAGATACGCCCAAATTCCGCGTCAACGACCTTGTATGGCTAGAAGGGAAACACTTGAGGACCAATCAACCCACGGCCAAATTAGCGGCCAAACGCCACGGTTGCCATGAACTCCCCTGTCACCTTTTCTTTTTCTGCCCTTATCTGATCCATTCCCTTTCTTGGCAGTTACCTGTCTTGAACCTATGCTTCCCTTTTATCAGATTATTCTAGCACCTTCTATGCTATTCTCATTCACCCTTCTCCTGCTTTGCTGGCATGACACCATCTTGTACGATAGTAGCATCATCTTGCCAGCACATCATCTATAGCAACCAGTAGCACTATGCGCTCAGGCGCAATCCTGTACTATATAAGGAACCCTGTAGTGCGCCTTAGCTCCTTAGCTTTGGCTTAATCAATCATCTGCGTTGTATCTCTATTGACTCCCTGAGTGCTTCAGCCCCTTCAGCACTCAAGTCCTTGGCCCTGAACCCTTGCCCTTGACCCTTATCCCCTTTGGGTCATTTCCCCTCTCAACCTCTGTGCAGGCTTCCCTTTGACTCCGCTCTTACCCTCTCTCTGTCTTACTGGTCAGCCCAGTGACACGTGACCTTTGGACTTAGGCCTCCGCGCTCGTCCATTGTTACAGACTCAGTCACCTTAACACAAGGGGCTGTTACAGAAGGACTTTTCCCACCTCAGCATCGGGGGATTGCCACAGACTCAGTCACCTTAGTACGGGGACTGTTACAGAAGACCTTAGGAGTTGTTGCACACAGTGTCGATCCGACTTGGCTGTTCGACTGCCACGTGACAGGAAGCCATTACAGAAGACCGCGCCCCCCCCCCGCAGAAGGCGTGACAACGGTCCCTTTCGGGTGACACCAGGTGATGTCCCCCTACAATTATCGATTGGAACTTCCCACACAGTGGAGCATCCACCCAGTATTCCATATCGATCTTCTCACGCCGTACAGACAAACTCTTCTTCACGGAGAAAATTTCACGCACCCGCCACCTGAATTGATTGATGGAGAAGAAGAATAAGAAGTCGAGGCCATTCTGGACTCTCGGCACTTCGGCAGGGGGAGACGCCTCCAATATCTCGTCAAATGGAAGGGATACCCAGACTCAGAGAATCAGTGGGTCAACAAGGATGACGTCTTTGCGCCCGAAGCTCTCCGTCTATATCAGGAAGCGCAAACACACGGAAGAACAGTTAAAACGAGCGAGACCGAGAGCAGAGGAAAGTCATCCCATCTTCCTTCGCTCTACCACCTCCACTCTCATGCCCACTTCCCCTCTGCGACATGTCACCCAAGCAGCACTCCTCGACTCCCTTGCCAACGACGCCAGAGCACTCCTGGAAGACGACGCCGACACTGAATTCCCGCCGCCCAAATCACACCATGGACGCCTCTTCGACCACAAGAGGGCCCCATCACCGCGCAAGAGTGGGCCCACGTCATTGCCGATTCCCAGACCCCACACAACACCCCGACGATGAACACGCCGTCGCCCATGTCTTCAGAATGAGGCTGGTGAGCGCGAACCCATCGCAGCCATCCCCCCAAGCGACGACATCATCAGCGTTCGCGGAATTTTCCCGAGCAACGACGAGCATTCAAGCTCTCCTGGAGTACGAGTTGGACGGTTGGAGGAGAGTGGCGGCGGAGTGGCAGAAGGAACAGCTCGACTCAGCCGCGGCCCGACTGAGGGAGATGCGAGAGCGACGGCAGTGATGGCAGCAGCTGAGGCTGGCCATGACGACTCAGATTACTACCCGGCGAGACACCCCTTCCTACAAACGAAACGCGACGCTGATAATCCCCTCATCACGCCATGGCTCGTCTACACCGACGGGTCCCCCATGTATCGAGGACATGTGCGAGTCCCTGGTGTTGCGGAGCACCGCCCGTTCACCGCCACCGAAGACCCCGCACATGTCATTGCACCTGAAGGGTTCCGGGCAAATAGAAGACCCCATTATATTCGATACCCCATCACCGGGCCCGACGGAGTAGAGAGGGACGTGTCGCATGTCCAGATTATCAGAGGGGCAGACCCATTATACTGGGGTCATACCGGTCTCTCCTCATGTATACGGTAAGCCCTTCTACACCGAACCCCATGTCTCCGCCGCTCTCCGCCCCCAATATCTGCACGAGGACCTCGTCATTTTTGCGGCGGACAAGATAACCGACCGTGCCCCTCAATCGCATCAACGACGAGTCGCTCACAGCCGAGGTCACGCGCTACTGTAACGTCGTCACAACGTTAGCTCGACTTGAGCTCGATGGGGGCGGTAACAACTTAGTGATAACCCTTAGGGAAGTCCTGGCTTGAAGGCACGAAGGCCCAAGGCGTATATTCTGGTGAATGCGCGTAGGCACACCAAAGTCGTTCTACTTGACTGGAAAGGAAGTTGAAAGATGATACGAGATGAAGAGGAATAGAAACAAGTGACGATTCAAGAAGACCAAGATGGCGTATCTTGGTCTTCGCATAGAGTCTTAAATACATGTCGAGCAGGCTTACAAGCGCTGCTATGAGTCACAGTAGGTAGCGTCCAACGTATCGCAGAAACATCGCAAACACTAATACTACTAGTACCTGTACTAGTGGCGTCGGTCATCAGTCAGCTATCAGTCGTAATCGCCTATCGCACTACCGTATCACCGTGAGTAAGTCCGCAACTAATCTACCTTACCGCCGTAGTTGCAACCGGTACAGTAAGGGTCACAGTCCGTATAGTCCGTACAAGTCGAAACATGACAGCTACCGCGCGGCGAGCTATGAGCTCGACCGACTTCGCGCCCGCATAGCCCAACTCCGCGCGATGATCGAGTGCGTGCAGGATGACAGACGCAACTCCATCTATCGACTGGAGCGCGCTACAGTGTTGGAGAGGATTGCCGACGAACAGAGGGACTGGCCGCCAAGAGACTTTCGGTGAGTCTGGGGCCTCACGCTTAGAAGGGGGGTGATGTCACGTTCCTACTCGTACGGACTACTTGACTTGAGACCCTTACTGTACCGGTTGCAACTACGGCGGTAAGGTATATTAGTTGCGGACTTACCTACAGTGATACGGCAGTGCGATAGGTGATACGGGTACGATAGCTGACTGATGACCGACGCCACTAGTACAGGTACTAGTAGTATTAGTGTTTGCGATGTTTCTGCGATACGTTGGACGCTACCTACTGTGACTCATAGCAGCGCTTGTAAGCCTGCTCGACATGTATTTAAGACTCTATGCGAAGACCAAGATACGCCATCTTGGTCTTCTTGAATCGTCACTTGTTGTTTCTCTTTCTGTCTGCCTCTTACCTTTCGCTCTCTTTCTCTCGATCTATCTCGCGTCAACAAGAACAGGATCGTACTTGTCGGTGTGCCTCCAAGCATTCACTAGAACAAGAACACGGGTCTTCGTGCCATCGTGTCAGGATCAAGATCAGGACCCGGATATTCGCTAAGTGGTTACCGCTACTCGAGCTCAAGTCGAGCTAATGTCGTGACGACGGTACATAGACCTTCAGATATACCACAAGGAAATAACAAACATATTGAAGCAGGGGTTCTGGACTGTTGCATATGTAAAACATGTTTTATGTGTACCAGGTAGCAATTGTAATACAGTCCCACACAACGCTTCAATCAGCATATCCAATTGAGCGGACCTCCCGACACATCACATGACACCTTCCCATCATACATTGATACAGGGACCCCAAACTGTTGCATATGGAAAACGTAAATCTAGATACAGTCCCACACGACACTTCATCAGGTATATCTGATGCATCAGGTATCCCCCAATACCACATGACGCTCTCCTATTCATAGAAGCGGGGACCCCGACACATCACACGTATCACGCCTGCTTCAAATACAAGTCATCATATATTCGAAACGAAGGCCCCTTAGTCACTGGATCACATGGTGATTATTATGTTGATATGGTCACATGCAAACAGTCCTGACACATCATATATTTCGACCCTCAATGGGCCGGACCTCCCGAACATGCATTTACAGAATAGTATACATCATTTAAATCGAAAAACTCCATTCTAAGCCACAGGACCAGCCGATGATGACCCACCAGATATTCCAGATGGGGTCAGACGTCCCCTGAGGCAACACTCTCCCCTGTAATGTGGATGAGCCTGTGTTTCCGAATTCAGATGATATAAGTGCTTACCTGATGGTTGGCGAGAGCGGCTTGGGGGTGCACTTGAAAGGGAAGAAGGAGGCCGAATGTCAGAGAGAGTGAGGCCAGACATATGTGCTCCAACTGATGAGGTCGACTGGACACCAGGGGATACTGAGCGATGATTGGTGGGGGGCATCCCGACACCAGGAATCGATGTCGATTCAATACCCTGGTGGGACAGGAGTTTCCCAACCATAAGCCGTGTGTCATGCAAATCCTGGCGTGTGTTTACAACCTCAAATAGCACACTGTTACGGTTCCGAGGGACCATACGTTCGCTAAGTCACGCGGAGCTATGCTCAATGCAGTCGGTAGAGTCGGGACTTGTTCTGCAAACAAGTCAAGATTCGGGGAGTTCTAAGCTCAACTCAAAGAGTATCGCTAGAGAGAGGGGAGAGCACGTGGGGTTCTGAGACAAGGCAAGCTAGGTCGGATTCAAGAACTAAGAGTAGACAACCAAAAGTACTACTCAGACAGCTACTACTTATACTCTTACAGACTATTGGTTTTCGTGACTATTTTCTTGATGAGCACCATAAGGCGTGCTTATTAGCACTGTCAGTCGTGCTATTCCGGAACTCTGAGGCCATACTTTGTTTGATGCTTTGCTGGCACGACGTAACGCGTGACCGATAGTCACGATGTCACGTGACCGTGACACACACGGTCTACTGTCTGAGTGACATCACCAAGTTTCGATGTCAATGACTCCACTTTGCGCTCCAGTGCATCAACACGGGAGTCCCCGAAGCTTCCTACTAGGTGTGTGATGCATGTGGGTTTTGTTTATGCTTGCAGAAAACAGGTGGGACGTACCTGGGGACCCCGCTCCCATCGATGGTGTTGATCTGGCCTCCATTGCACGATGCAGCGGGATGGCCCACGTTGCAGGGGGTTCACATGGCTTGTGCCTCTGCGCACACTTCACACATGCGATTGACCGCTTATTGGCCTGGGCTTTGCATTCAGCATCCCCAAAATGGATGCAGGGGCCACAGCAGTCCTACAAGTAGTGCACATATACATCAGATCGTTATTTGGATGCAGGAGGATGGAATAAGAATACTTACATTCCCATAGGCAACAATATCACCAGCATCCGTACGCTGACGTTGTGTGGGTCGAGGGGGAGATGCCTGCTCCACTTCGACATGTGGAACGGGGGGTTCTGATGTGGGACCGTTTCGGATGCTTCTCCCGGATTGCCCGGTGAATCCCGTTTCATTCCTCGCAGCACATATGGAGCAGTGTGGCGTTTGGATGGAGCATCGGCCGGGCGGTCCGACGAACGTGTCTGTATGGCACGTGCCTTTACTGTGCCTCGTGTATTGTGTACGGGTGGGGGGGTGGCCGGGGGGTCCGGGGTTCTGGGGGGTCCATGGAGGCGGAAGGAGGGGCAAGTGTCAATCATGAAGACAACAACTGGGATGGGAGATTGTCAACTGTAGCTGTGCATGAGGATGTGAATAGGTATGAATCGATACAATATATCTGACACACATTCTGAGGGCATCTGTGGTATGGTGTTCTCTTCGAGCCACCACATCTTGCTCGGATGGAGGCCATCCAGATATGAGTTCAGATCAAGGGATGAGAGTTTGAGGTGCCAGTCCGGGTTCTCCGACGATACATATTCACAAAGCGTAGTAATGTATTCAGTCGTTAGTATGAACCAATCAGGGTAGCAGTCCTCTATTGCAGCTGACTGCCACTCGGTCCCAATGACCTGGATGATCAGATGGACACAGGGGGTCTTGGAATGTATCCCATAGCCCGCAAATATCGAATTAATGGTTCTCTGAATAGCATACCATTAGATACATCGCATATGCGTTGAGGATATTAAATCGACTCACCACTTCTTGGTTGATCTTTGTATCCATTATGTCCAGCTCCATTGGTGACGGACCAGTCTCCTCCACACGTTTCATGGCAGCCATGAACTTAGCTGCTATGGTGAGCAACTGAACTTCATGCTTTGTCAATTCGGATGGGCCTTTCCTACCCATTGAGCGTGGGGGTGTCTAATGTGAATGATAGCGAAGTCACAGATGGAAGCACCTCAGATGGAAGCACCTTGAAACGTTTGGGGGTCCCACTATTGATTATCGATCTCCTCTGGTATCCAGGAACCCCAAATCCGATTTAGGAAATTTGGAAAATATATATCCGATTGATCCGATAATCAAGCGATGACTGTGGTGACTAGATATGATATATATCTACGCAGGTGGCGAGCTCCAATATCCCACAGACCCCTTTCCAGTATGTCTGATACCTCTCGTGGTTCGCGTTCGCGATCTTGTGCAGCTGCAGGAACCCCGCAGTCTCAACAAGCGTCACCAAAGCCTCAGTCTATGGGCCCTCCATCGAAACAGCGTTCTGAAGCATCCAGGGTGTCCACTGGCTTTGAATTCCTATCCAAGGTACTGTCGCCTGTCGTACCTATTCCATCTGGGCCATGTCTTTCGGATACCCCTGCGGGTGCGTAACTGTATTTATATATTCGACAGCACTCTAACAGTGTGTTGTATAGGATGATGGCAAGCGCAAGAAGAGGCGCACACCCTCTCCACCCAAAGACTTTATGGATCGCATCCCACTCTCACAACGTGTTATCCGTGAACCCACTGTGGTCGCTAAGCCTGTATCACCAGCACCTGAGATCATCTCTATTGATGATCAACCAAGTGACGCTCCAACTGTGGGTGCCCCGACAGGTTCCCCAACGTCAGCAGGACTTGCTCTGAGCGTATGTGATAATTACCCATCGTCTATAGCTTATCTGATGCATCATATAAAAGTCACAGATAGCTGATACGATGGATGTCGATGATCCAGGGAGTTCTGTTCAGTGTGCAATCACCCCATCGCAGTCGGACGCCCCAAAACGCAAGGTATGTATACACAATTACATACAACTATTCTATTAATCTGTACAAATGGTTAAGGCCACCAGGAGGTCCGCCCCTTGTGCACGAACTGGGGAGATACCCCCATCCACCCGTACAATCAAGCATCGAATGGGCATCACCATCCCTGTGTCTCCCCTCCCTGAGGACCTCGGAAATGTCGAGTCCAGGATTGAGAGATGCAAGCTGACACTTGCTGATGTGTGGGATGAGCTCACAGAGCTGCGGGGTCGAGTTCAAGCAATCAATGACTCAATCCTGAAGACTTTGATTGATCTGGAGAATATGGCGAAATACTTGGAGTAAGGACTGTAACTATGTAGCACATGTATTGTGATCATCTTGCATGTGTCGGTAACAATATCACGCATTGAGATCATGTTTTGGTACCATTTTGGTACCAATTTGGTACCATGTCGGAGTGTCCGCAACCATTAAATACATCAGTTATGCAACGTGTCTGAAATGCGGACTTCCCACGTCCCTTTGTTCATATTTACCTTTGATATTTACCTTTGTCTCTTAAGATGATGTGATATGTACATGTCGGGAGGTCCGGCGTATCAGATATGCTTGATGACATATTAGTTCAGACCATGTCAAAACCCTACTTGCCGCATGAATCACTAAGAACTATCTACGATGTCCATATCAAACACGTGCCACAGATGGGATGTTTCAGATCCCCACTTTGATGTATGGATGTATGGGAGAATTCCACGTGATATGTCAGGTGGCCCAACACACCTGAAATATCGATGACATGCTGTGCAGGACCAAATCTGATACATACAATGTGTCAGGGTCCCCGATGCAACAGGTGAGACATCGTCATATGATGTACTATGTGAGCAGGAGGCACGATCTCCTTGCACAAGCATGTCTAGCCAAATATGAAATATATGTGAAGCCATGCATCATATTCACACCCCCTCCTTAATGTATAGGCTCAGTACCATTTCTCATTGATATACATCCTATTCTCCATGTAGATAGCTGTCACAATTCATCAAAAGCGGGAGGTCCGCTCTTGAGGTACAAGCATATCTAGCCCATGCGTGAAACATATGTGAAACCATAATTCATGTCCATATTTCCCATCCATGTCATGTGGCACCTCTCACCCAGATCCGTATTCAAACCCATTGAAACCTGCTATATTATCTTACCACATATATTAACCTATGTGTCCCTGTTTTACCCTCACTATATCCCGATTGCCAGTGTCCATATTTTGTTTTCTGATCCAACACAACCAAACTACTGTCATGTATTTAAACTACTTCATGCTCAATATATCTATCCACACACACCGTATCTATATCCTCTGATCACCTTTGATTAATATCCCCATGCAGAACGAGGACATCACTTACTCTGGCTCTGGCGGAGAGTCCGAGATATCACAGAGTCAAAGAGCACAGTCTGGTGACACAGGATTTATCATTACTCCTGAAGATGCAGATGTATTGCAGGAATATCTTGAAGAGTTCCAAGCTGCTGATACAAGCCTTCGTACCAGGATAATTGAGAAAGCCATGGCCCAGTTATATCTGCTCCGCCCTTCTAGTGCACCATTTGATAAGAAGGTGGCCACAAAGGTGGGCTTCATTTATACAGTGACGGATATATTGCTCATTTCAGATTTCAGAAAATTCAGAAATGGTTTTATAACCACTACATCCGCCCCAGGCGTCAATATATCAAGTTCACTTGCAAATGGTCTGCCAGGAATGCATTCTATCACCTGCACTGTGAGGAAGTCTTGGAGCGTGCTAGGGAGGACTCTGGGACAGAGCCAGGGAACCCCGCATTCCTGGGGGCCCTTCAAGATGCAACCACTGCTTTATGGAATGATGTATCCCCTAAAGATCAAAGGGAGTATGTAGATGCTGCTAAGGAATGGTCAGAGAAGACTCCACCAAAGCATATTCAATCCAGGTACGCAAATATGTATCACCTTGGATCCATTTCTCTCATCTCTTCTATACAGAATGGCATCTTCTATGTGTGAGTGGATCATCCAAGACTTTCAAAGTCAACTCTACAAGACATGTGGTATTCGTTCCATTGTTCTCACAGCATATGAGGGTGAAGACAACAACCTCAAGATTGGCTTGTAAGTCATCCAAAAATGTATCCTTAATCTGTACTGACCATCAATTGATGCAAACCAATTTCAGCAATGATGTGAACAGTGTATTGCAGGATGGAAAGGACTTTCAGAAATTCTGCCCAGACTGGAAGAGTGCTGCCCTCTGGGAGCAGTGGACTCAATTTGGATTAAAGTGCTTTGCAAAAGGTTTGACAAGCTTCTTATCCCAGTGAGTGAATATCATTCATGTACATTCTAGAGACTGTCCAGGAGCATCCAAAAAAGGACAACTCAAGGACAATCCAATCCCCAATCCCCCTTGTATTTGATGCAGATGGATGTCCGGAGCTTCCGACAGTTACTCAGCGTCATGGATATAAAGCCAAGATTGTTCAGTCATTGCTCAGGGATTATTGCACTGCACATATCCATAAGCCATTCTTTTAATAAATGTGTATCAGTATTTAATATGTTGGAATAAGGTTATGTCACTGGAAAGCCAACACTGACCATTCCATGGGGATCATTGGTCAAGGACCCATCTTCCTGGATTCGTGATGAATGTATTCCAGATGGGTTTGAGTGGAAGGACCCATCTAAGATCCAGATTGGAGAGGTCTTTCGTCTACTGTACCACTGGAGTGACAGGCAAGATAAAGGCATTGACCCCTTGATGTGGGTATCAACGTCCCCACTCTTTAGTAATTTGGAAGATTCCCCAAGGCCTATGCGGAGTGTCCGAAGGGCTCGAAAGCAGCAATCACCAGCATCTGATGAAGAGTGCTTCATTCTTCCAGCTAGTCGGGACTCTGATCAGGAGGATGACATTACTGATGCTGAAGATTCTTCAGATGATTCATCCAGGAATGATGATTCATCTGACAGGACTGATCCATCTGAGGATGAAGTGGCTATGAGGTCTCCACCCTTGAATATGTCTTATATACAGGAGGACGCTTGTCCTGGTGAGTCCGATTGTTATTGGGTTACCCTCAACTTATCAATGACAACATTGCATGTAGATGATGATGGAGGTCCCAGTCCCACCTCTGCTGGACACGATTATCTGAGCATGAATAGATCTTCATTTCCAGGTTTGCATCCTATCCACATTACATCCGGCACCACCAATTCATTCATCAATGCACAGAAATGGCAGGACCATCACACTCTCCTCAGCTTCAATGGAAAGAAATGCAAGTTGGCCATCAGCCTCATGTAGCAAAAGGGAAAGGGAAAGAAATCAAACAAACTATCAAGGTCTCAGAGAAGGTCAGGTTAGTGGCTAACAATTAGCCCCTTCCCCAGACTTCTGATCACTTCACAGGAATATGGATACTGGTTGGGGTGCAGCTAAAGTCCATCCTGACATCTGGAGCATGAATAGATAGATATAAACATCTATATAGTCATGCTGGCGGAGTGTCCACCCATAGCTTCAATGATGTGCCCTGAACCCATATGGATATTGGTCAACTAATTGTTTACAAACTGGTTGTGTATTTCATCGAGGATATCCCTGCTGGATGCACTTATATGTTAGTCTCTTCAAACCCCTTTTCATTTGAACAGTATTTCTACATCTCTTTGTTGTATATGAGTATGACCCTCAATCAAATAATGACAAGACCCACTGGTTCCTACTCCTGGAACACTCATGGTCAAGCTCAGGGTTCACTGAAAATTCATCCGAACTCCCCATACATCCTATGGACTTGTTATACTGTAAAGGTATCCCCCAACATCCATTCAGGAGTAACCTTTGGTCATTGCTTATATATCCACATTCCCTGTACTTCCTGCCACCAATATGTATCACAATGAGTCATGTATCGACTTGTTTATGCTAATAATCGAAAAGCGGACACCCCGCTTCCAGCCGGCGCCGGTTGGACTATCAATTACATCGGATTCTCCGACGTTGGCTGGCGCCGGCTGAGTATGAATCACAGAAGATTCTCACCATCGGTTGGGGGTATCAATTACATAAGCCACCGCTATCCATTGGCTGCCGCACGCTGGTGGTATTGCTACTGTGAATGCTGGCACATTCTTGTTGTTGCCTGATCCACCCTTCACTTGAACCTGCCGAGGGTTTGCTGCTTTTGTACTTGTCATTGCTGTCAGTAGTGTTGGAAAGGGTGGGAAATGCAAGCTGGAATCAAAAATAAATAAATAAAGTAAAATGAGAGTTAGCAGTGCCAGCTGAATGGACAAGAGTAAGGCAAAAAGTGGGCAATTGCGTTGATTCATGTGAAAGGGGCAGGGCCTAGTTCTCTTCCCCACTGAAAAATGAACTGTCCTCAGTTCTCAACAGGTTGGTGACCAGGGGCAATGTAGAACGCATCCGTATTGGGAGAGTCCCAAGGTAGTACTGTACACAATATCTGGGGGTTTTTGCAGGTGGTAGAGCAGCCAGAGCATAGTCGCTCGGCTCAGGTTTGTTGATTTGTTGCCGCCAGGGTCATTGTTGTATGACTCATCGCTGGGGCTTGCTGTCTGTGGACACCGAGTGTGCTGACGCATGTGGGCCGATGCGTGACTTGTGGGACACATAATGCTGACTGGGGATGCCCAGGTATGCTGAGCTGTCACCGGCGGGGCCTATACTGGTTAGATTATAGATGCTGTGTGGGATTGTGCAAGTTATCCGGGTGGAGGGTCATAGGCGCAGGGACTGAAGCTTCATGAATAATATTGCAAGTGCAGGAGTAATGTGGGTTGAGACAGGGACAATGGTGGGAACATGTTGTGAATGTTGGTGGTGATGATATTGCGGGTAGCCCAAGCAAGGCCTCTTGAAGATGGTGCTGGTGGGCACATAGGTATGAAGGAAGATGAGTGCTAGAGTGAAGATGGTGAAGAGCTGTGGCTGGCTCTGCAGGTGTTGGGCAACGCTGCTCGGGCAAAAACCTGTTGGATGTAAAGAAAAACAAAACAAATGAAAATGTGCATGGCTAGTACGGCTTGAATCCAGTATGAATGCGAGCTTGTCTGTCTGTGCAGAATGGTGCAGCTAGATTACAATTGTACTGGCGCCACTACACCCTCTAGTTGCCTGACATCGGGTGGCTTGTGAGGGCAGAAACGCAAATGAAGTGCCACCAATCAGCATGGGTTCATGGGCTTCCTACTGCTGGTTTCTTCTATGCGTGACCCATCGCTTGGGTTCATAATCTTCGCAAAGGGGGTGAAGGGGGAAATTGAGGTATTACTGAAGCCGGTGCCACATGAGGCTGCTAAAATACTGGGGAAACATGGTGCCGTCAAATTGCCTGGCCACACGGGGCTGGAAAATGCAGGGTGTTACGGTTGCACGTATCGAACCCTTACTGTACTGGTTGTGGCTACGGCGGTAAGGTAGATTAGTCACGGACTTGGGGTTTACAATAGGAGTTAGGTGTTGAAGGATGACTCGATCCTAGTACAAGTAGTAGTAGTATTAGGATTGCGCTACTTACGTGATACGTTGGACACTACATTACTGTGACTCATAGCAGCGCTTCTAAGCCTGCTCTTCTTGTATTTAAGGTAGCTTCGGAAGACCAAGATACGCCATCTTGGTCTTCTTCAATCGTCACTTCTCTGTCTTCGCATCTGAGTCTTGCCTCTATTCAATTAGAGTGCCACGAGTTATACTAGTGTCTTCGAACATCTAGAACCTGCCTTCGTGCCATACGCCTTAAGGCGTGATTAGCTAAGTCGCCTTATCGAAGCTCAAGTCGAGCTGACGTTGTGACGGCGTTACACAGGGCCACACAGGGCCAGAAATCACAGGGCCACATGGGGCCAATAGATTGCCTGGCCACATGGGGCTGGAAAACACAGGGCCACACAGGGCTGATAAAATGCAGGGGAGTCAGTGAGGATGAGTGCATTGCCAAATGACAGTGGCAAGGATCTTAATGATGGGCACTGTGCCTGAGACAGAGAGCGTGAACTAGAGCGATCCAACAGAAAGTCATGGCTTGAGAGGTGATGATGCAAAGTTGATTGGCCAAGGGTGAAGATACAAAGGAGGCGATGAAGACAGCAGGGAAAGCAAGGGAATGATGAGTGGTGGAAGCATGGTAGACTTGAGGCCATTGGTGTCACAGTTGGGGGGCTTGAAGGCGATGTTAGCCCAGTACGGGCAATTGGGTGGCATCTGACAATGATGGAAGAGTTGGGGAAGATGACAAGGCAAGGAGTGACAGATTCAACAATGAGATGAAAGAGAAAGGGTGAAAGACGAGGCGAAGTGCAGTGCAGAAGTCAGAGTGATCGAAGATAAAGACATGTGCTCAGGGTCGGGTGGTTACACCCCATTGGGCCGAAGATTGAGCTGAGATATTTGACAGGTTGAGGTTGACCTCTTGTTCACTATCTGATTCTGCTTGGCCCAAGTTTGAGCTGGATGTGAGGTCGCTAAGATCACAACTAAGCGAAGATAAATCTGTTAGATTAGTAAAATTTCTGGGGATCGGCTGTGTCAGGTCATAGCTGGCATCAATTAGTTCTTCTAAAAGGTTGCATCGCCTTAGCAGTGGGGAGGAGAGACTGAGGATAGTCATGTAGATGTTGTGATTGGGAATGTGAGCTTGGAAAGAGAAGCCAAGGAGAGTGATGTTGCCAAAATCGTGGGTGTGGGCTTGGGCTGATCAAGCATCACCAAATGTGCATGCATCTGCTGAGATTCCAGGGCTGTGAGTGAAGACAAAGGGGAAAGCTGGGGGTGTTGATGGTGTCGGTGATGCTGTTGGTGCTTGTGAAGTTGTATACAAAGATTGTTTGTTACGATTTGGACCATATTACTGTGGACCCTTACTGTACCAGTGGTGACTATGGCAGTAAGGTAGATTATGTCGCAAAATTCGGGAAGGGGGTTATAACGTCTTATAATGATTTAATGTAATGTAATTTTGCCGGAACATTGTAACCATTATAAGAAAGACTGGCTTCTGATAATCGGCTTTGTAATTATACTTGTAAGTTGCCTTATTAAGTGATTATAAGGCCCGATGGATCATGTCATTTATTATAAGAAACACGTAGTATTACCAGATCGATCACAATTATAATGTATGATTCCCTTATAATTCTCCTTACAAGATCAACTCCCTTTCTGATAATTCAACAAGCTACGGCCCGGGTTGCTAAATCATAAAAATTACATAATTTATTTACAACCTTTTTTTGTCGGTCAATGAAGGGGAGGGTCGATGAGCGAAAGGGCACATGCCCCAGTCTGCATGTACCGTCTCATTATTCCTGCCCCATACATATGCAGGGGGAGGGGGAGGGCACCTGCACCTTTCTGTATGTCTCCCATTCACGCATCGCCCCTGCAAGCTGACCAGTATGCCACACCTGTGTTTGTGCGCTGGTGCTACGCAAGCAAAAAGCAGAGGGGGCATACCCTCTGCCACACTTCACGCGGCCCCATGTTCATGTATTGCACAAGAGCGGGGGAGGGGGGGGTTGCTATTGTAGACATGGGTTCCTGTCAGCATGTCAATGGGAAGGGAAAGGAGAAGACGTACCACGGCGCAAAAAGGGTTTGTATGTCCCGTTCACTGTGCACTACTCTTAGCACGCACATGATCCACGGCAAACAAAAACCTAGCTCCGCATCTGGATGAGTCGTGGGAGGTAGTTCCGACTCCGGCAGCAGCTTTAGCTTCTTGAAGCCGCGCTCACAAGGCTCGTTGAGGGTGAGACGGATGATAGCACCAAGAGGAAGAGAGACGCAGCCAAGCCCAACTGAGAAGAGCCATTCTCTAGCCCCTATGCGCGTGACGTCGAAAGCGGCACCACCAACGAAACAGATTAAGACTTGTACGGCAACCTCTGATGGAAGATTTTAGCCATGCTACACAAACTCAGAAGAGAGGACACACCGGTGGTGATGACGGCCATGAAATACCGATTCTTCGACATGCCTTCCAACTTTCAATCCAGCCGTCGGCAGTTGAACGAATTGAAGATCTGCGCGAACACGAACATATTGAAAACAAGTGTCTGCACAATGTTGTTGCGGTGTTTGCACGCCTCGTTGTGGTGAGGTGGGCACAAGGGGAAGTGGGTGGGCGTCCTAAAAAAAAAAGGGAGGATCCTCTGTACATCGACAGAGGTGGAGAGGAGAAGAAAACGGACATGATATGTGCGCGCTGCCTTTTGTGGTAGATAGATGGGTGGGGAGTCCTTAAAAAAAAAAGGGGGGGGGAGGGGAGGGTCCTCATCTGCATATCAATGGTGCAGGAGAAGGGGGAAAGAAAGGCACATACGTCGGGGTGCAAATGTGGGGGGTAACAAAGAAGTGGGTACTACACAGTGGGTAATACACTCGGAAGGGAAGGCTGGACGACGACGTTGAATTCAAACTTGCTTATAAGCTAGCCACCCTGAAAACATGGCAGGTTTTGATGCTATCTGGGGCTGCGAACGTAGGGGGAGTGACAGAAGGAGGGAGGGCATGCGGAAGGGAGGGAACTTGAGTTGGGGTACAGAAGAAAGTGTCGCGTTCGAATCCGAACTTGCTTACCAGTGCTTACTAATCGCATTCCTTTTTGAGAAACGTAACTAGCCACCCTATAGTAGATTGCTCCGCGCTAAGGGCCAACGAGATATATCATTAGCAGAGTGAGATGTACCATAACATGGTGTCAATACTTGCGCATCCAAGGCGTTGCGAATAGTCCAGGAAGAGAACCCCAAAGCTTCCCAATCCTGAACGGCAAGTGCTGATAGTTGATCCTGGCTGCTCACGTGCAATGTCAAGCGTGTAATATTAAGCACCCAGAAGCGCAAGCAGAAGCGCCTCGGCAAGTCGTTCAGTAATATGAATCCCTCGGGTTGCTCACACCTTCACTATGCGTAAAACGGAGAGAACGGAAACTGCGCATCATACGGTGCGCGTAAAGGCTAGGTAGCGCCGTCTACCTGAAACGCAGCAAGCTGTTCGATGAGATCGACAGCTTTCTCAACCCGACCATATGTCGCGTTCAGCCTAATCAACTCCCGGGTAGCTTCGTTGCCATTCATGCCCATGAGGACGGAGCCCCAATTCTCACAAGGACCGAGGATGGTGAGGGCTTGATCAAGAAGTGCGACGGTTTGTAGAAAACTAAACCGGAAAGGATATCTCACGTTTCAGACGACTCTGTCTCTCAATGTCCGAGTCTAATAGATCAACTAAACTAGACAGAACTCTAGGAGTCTATTGGTGAGGGAACAGGTACCGTTCTCTTATTAGTGGCTTTCGTCGTTGGTTTCACCTTTTGAGTGGTGGCTGCTTCTTTTTAGACTGACGCTTGGGGCGACGCACTGCAATGTCCAGCTCGTGGTCATCTGCCATAAGTTTTGTGTCGGTGTTTGCGTCCTTCGGGGGTTGCCCCATCTGATCATTGACAGGGGCTGGACCCCGCACACCATTAGAACTAGGGGATTGAGTGTAAGGAATCAGTGCTGGATCGTCGTCGGCAGCACCCATGGGCTGAGCCACATGGGCTGGAGGGCTAGATAAGCAGGTGACTTCAGAAAGTTCGGCTTGCTGGAGGCGTTTGAGTAGATCTTCGACGTCTCCTCCATGGCCTTGATTGAGGGAACCTGTGCCAGATGAACTAGTCGCAGCTTCCAAGTCCGTTTTGAAGAGGTGGCCGTTAAACCAAGAAAATAGTTCCGTGCGGTAGCTAATGGGAAAACGAATGATGGATTCCTTGTACAACTTGAAGCGTTCCTTCCAAATAACGCCACTGGGGCCCTTGGTCCTCGTAAATGACTGGTCTTGGCTGCATGCATATATGAGCTAATAAATCGGGTCAGTAAAGGAGGACATCACAACACTATGACTTACGAGGGTCGCTGCCATTGCAATCATCCCCGCGGTGGTCCTTTTCACACCCCAGAGGACCGCTTTCGGCGCGCGATTCCCAGTACCTGAACCATCTATCGATGAGGGCCCGTACAAGATGATTTTAAGGAACTGAAGAACGTGTTAGCAGTACACACGACCAAAGATTCTTAGACTCATACATACCTTCACTAGCGCCATGCACTGGAATGGACGGGTACTCGAGGTGTCCTGGTCGGGGAATAGAAGCCGTGGCCAAAGTGGATACAGTTCGGATGGCTTCCCAGGGTTTTCAAGGAGCCGACGCAGCACTGGGGCACTTGTACGATCGAAAGTTTTCAAGAAAAAAGTAGAGTCGACCTCAAGCACGTGGCTCGCATAAGTGCGCACCAAGTGCACCGAATTTGCCCGTTCCTGGTTCAATTGCTTCAAGAACTATTATGTGGATCACTGATTCAGAGACGCGGTCTGGGGGTATGTGCAGAGGCGATTGAAACTTACGATTGATATGAAGGACCGCTTTCGATTGCGATCCGCAAGTAACTGCCGGAGGCTAGGCGCAAGATCTAAATAAAGCTCAGCCATAACACCGCGGACTTCGGCATGGGGATCATCGGGGGAATAGCGTGCGGGATTGAGCGGATCGAAGTTCTGAGGGAAGGGGACCTCGAGCGTAGCGGTGTCGACCCAAAGCTCCCCAACCACGGAGAACCTACCCCCAGCATGCGAAATTTCCTTCGACTCTCCGGATAAAGATCCCCTTGGAGCCCTTGCGGCATTTGTGGGCCTGCGAGAGGCCGCCAACTCGTCACGATCAATTTTTAGCGCCTTGTACTTCTCGACAAGTAACTGGTAATCGATCTGGATATTTTTGAGTGACTAGAAGAGTGACAGGTCAAGTCCAGTTAGCACAAAAACAGACAAGATTGTATGACTGACATCACGCAGTTGCGAAGCTGTCAACTCGTCGACATCCAATGTCACCATGGGCCGCAATAGCGCCTTGTCGTCTGACTCCAAACCGTCAGGGAAGGAATCGGGCTGTGAGGAAAGTGATTCGTTGTCGTCGTCGTCCATGTAAAAAAAAGTATATTCGTGAGAGTCAATGGGAAGGACAAAGTCAGCGAATCAGTGATGCGTCGACAATGACAACAACTTCTTACCTCTTATATCCTATAGTCGCCTTTCAATCGCCAAAAGAAAAGGTTCAATACAGCACCTAGAAGGTCCACGTCCACGTACAAAGACACCTGCTATCCTGGCGTGAATGGTTCTGTTACAACATGATTGACGTCTAGATCAACTGTATTGATCAGCACTCTTCTAGATAATCGGAGAAAGGGGTTTGAGTGATCGGCCATGCAATTGTTGTGTTGATACTTACGTGTGGCGATGACGCGCCAGCATTGCTCTCAAGAACAATCATACTTTATTGATGATTGGAGAAAAGGATGCGAGTTCATCGATCATGCGATTGTTGTACTGGTACTTACGTGTGACGACCTCATCGGAGACATAGGTGATAGCAATAGGACGAGAAAGTTCTTGGGCGCCACTAGGGTTGACAAATATTCCGTCCTCAGCTAGGAATCGTCAGATCTTTGTCTCGAGAGCAGAGATGTCGCGATAAAGCTTCTTGAGCTGGACGGAGAAGGCACTCGTCTTGGACTCTTTGTGGGCTTTGTGGTCGAAGACGGAAGATGGCACCGATGAACCATCTGTAGTGCTGGAAGAGAGGGCGAAATTGGAAGAGACGATGGAATTTGCGTATGAGCAGACTGAGGATATGGAAGCATTGTAATAATACTCACTAGAAAGCTTTGGCACCGCCCCCCGATCACAATCACGTCAATTTTGCGCCATCAGATTGACAAAGTCCCCGAACTCGTCCTGGTATTACTCAATGTCATTGAGATTGTCGATTTTGGTGTGTTCATTATCAAGACGACCAGCTTTATCAAGAAAGACAAGTACCAGTGCCAGTGCGGGGGGATATAGAAAGCGCGATACCAGGGTCATCGGCACCAGCTGTTCTCAGCGCGCCCGACAGGCATTGTCAGCACAAGGCAGGTTCGTGGAAGTAATGATCAAGATGAGGACGGTGTAATATTACTCTTCGATGTAATAATAATATTAGACTAATCGATATAATAAAGGGCGCAACCTTTGTTGATTTCCCACGCTTAATAATTTAATAACATTATTACCATTGCCCCTTCGTGTTCTTTGTCTTTATCACCCACACCATCCCCACTATTCGCTGTAAACACTTCCCTTCTTATGCCAAAAGCAAGTCAATCTCCGAGCAAAAACAAGAAATGTCCAATATGTCGCACTAGATACTGCATCCTAAGGTTATCCTGCCCATGTCAAGAAGTGTGAAAGAGAACGAGAGGAGCGCCAGGGGGACAAAAGATACGTCAAGGCTCTGGAGAAGAGACTTCGTGCACTAGATACTCTTGGTGCGTGATGGACAACTAATAATATTTGACATACTGACCATGTTTTATGAATCAGCTCCGAGTGCCGCCATAATTCCAGATGAACCCCTACCCCGTACCTTCACTGCTGCCGAACCGATGGATCTTGACGCTGGATGGGGGACATCTGAGTCAGGTGCGCTATATATCAATCTTCCTAGCAGTTGGTTTGATCATCTACTCAGTGCGTGAACCAACACCTCCTGTCGCACGAGCAACTGGCTCTTCTAATAACCCTAAATTTACGGTCGAATACCACCCAAATAGTGGATGAAGGCCTGAACCACTTCGTGAGGAGCCCAGCAACACACGTCGACGTACCAACCCCCCCCCTCATAAAACGGAGCCGTGGCGGCCGTTCTTTCGAACACGCGAAGACTTCGTGTTCTCGGAGGTTCTCATGGAGATTGGAGTGACCAAGGATCAATACGACCGTCTCTCTAAGATTGTCGGAACGTGCATCGATGGCAAGGGCACACTTACCCTGTTGGCTTACCCAGACATGATGGGTGCATGGGAGCGCGCCTCGTCTCAACTGACGCCCGTGAGGCTACTAGTTGTATTGAAGTTTAATTGCTAACCTTTTCAAGTGCTAGTTTGTTTTCGACAATATTGCAGTCCCATACAAAGGTGAGGATCGCATGTTCGAAGTATCTTATCGCCCACTGTGGGACTGGGCGGTTGATCTCATCATGGATCGGCAATTGGCCCAACATTTTGAATGGGATGCGCGGAAGATTTTCAAGCACGATGGAGAGACTACTTCTCGTGTGTATAGTGAGCCTTGGACTGCGGACGCGTTTTGGAACTTTCAAGTACGCATACCACTCTTTATTGTCTCCTTGTAGCACTTGTTCCAATGTGTACGATTTTATTGTTGAACCAATCATTGCAGTCTCGGATCCCAAAGGGTGCGCGTCCGTTGTGCTTCATCCTCTATGCGGATAAGTCGAAGCTGTCAAGTTTCGGCACAGAAATGGCCTACCCAGTGATCGCACGCTGCGCGAATCTACCAGTTGAGATTCGGAATAGCAACGGCACTGGTGGTGGCCGCGTTATCGGATGGTTGCCGATTGTAAGTTTTCTCGCAGACTCAGATAGGAGATATCTAATGTTGTACTGCACTTATTCTAGGTCCCGGAAAATCCAGAGGACTCTAAGGAGACGGCATTCGTCAACTTCAAACGCGAGGTCTGGCATCGCGCGTTCCGTCGCATAATCGAATCCATCATCGAGAAATCTAAGACGGGTTGCTGGCTTCGGTGCGCCGATGGCACTGACCAATTATTTTACCCTGGCATCATCATATTATCTGCCGACTATGAAGAACAGTAAGTACTTTATTCTATCACCGCCTGAATCGGCTGACCCCAATGTATTAGATGCATTATGTCTCTTATCCGGGGCACTCGCGGCAAACGGCCCTGCCCGGTTTGTTTGGTCCCCGACGACGAGCTCACTGACATTACAAGGACTTGGCCGTTGAGGTCAACGGCAGGGATGCAGAAAATCATCGTACGTGGGCGCACCCTCCCCAAGAACGTTCGCGAGAAACTTCTCATTGGACATGGGCTTCGTGATATTGATGTGAGTCTCATTGATTATTTCCTCTAATAATCATGCGTAACTATGAGTTCAGAACGTGTTCTGGCTTGTCAACAATTCGGACCCATATCGCGCGCTGTCCTTCGACAGGCTTCATTCAAACAATACTGGCCTATTCGGGCACCATTTGTGGCGGGAGTTCAAGGCTTTGGCTCAAACATGGGGCGGCGCAGCGTCGAAAGTCGACCAACAGTAAGATATTTCCCGTCTTATCCAAGTCGATGTCCAAGTGCTTTATTCCTTCAGATTTGATCTCGCGCCTCGCTGGCGTGGCCTACATCACTTCCCTGCAGTGATGAAGGTGTCTTTCACGGATGGCACAAAGTTCGAGGATATATCCAAGGTGCGTCAACTATATGTGGCTTCATCGCGTCAACTGATTGACTCTGAATCGTCGGAATCACCCCAGGTTGTGGTCTTTGCCGCACATAATGTTATTCCGCAGGACAGCAAGAAAGGGTGGCAATTACTATATTGTCTACGAAGCCTGTCCATCTTAGATTTGCTCTTATCTCTCGAGGCACACACGGAGAAGACGATTCTCGCTGGGCGGAACGAACTGAAGAAGTTTGCTGACTTCATGGAGATACTCGTTTTTTCTTTTTTCGATGACTCCGCGGTATTGATCTACATAATAGAACTATATTCTACTATTTTCGGGATCGGCGGAAGAAGATAATGAGAAAGTAAAAGACTGGAACTTCCCTAAGATGCACGCGTTGGTCCACGGCTTCGACGATATCGAAGCGAAAGGTGCCTCACGCAATTACAACACGAAACCGAACGAGAAATTTCACGGCCCCCTCAGGAAGCTGTACTTGAATCGGACCAATTTCAAGAACGTTGTACCTCAGGTCAGTCGCATACATTATCTTTATAGTTTATTTCTGACAATTACCATTTAACATAGATCTTGAGGTACAATCATTTTGCGTTTATTTCAGCGCTAATCCGGGACCAAATCGACGAACTCGATGCGGCGGCTTCATGTCATGTGCAGACGTTGGACGACGACGACGACGTGGAGGACGCTTTGGGGAGCACACAAGAACAAGATATTGGTCCCTCCCTTGGACCCACATTGACAGTACATGATGGCTCATCGCATCAAGGGAGAAGTACGACGTTCGATGCCGGGGCCGTTGTCCTGCGGTCGCAACAGCCCCCAGTTACATTAAAAACTCTTGAAGGCACTAACGCTGAAAATCCGACTTTCAGAAACTTCCGTGCGAGACTCGCGACTTGGTTGACTGTTGTTCTACCCCAGTATAATTTCAGTTTCGCACCAGGCTGTACGCGCGTTGAATTTCAGGACGATGACAAGGTGAGTTTCGCATCTGATCTGGTATTTTGGCTCATTAGCTTTTTAAGATAACGGAATACAGGTCGATGAAAGTATGCTATGAATCGAAGGTCGACTGGGAACAATATCTGGACTACCTGTATTGTAGTCCTAACTTCCATGGCCGCAAGAGATACGACTTCGTGATTCTCATGACAACAGAGGGGTTCATTTTTGCGGAACTCAAGTTTATATTTACCGTTTCAGTCGCAGAGGACAAATACCCTATTTGCCTGGTGTGTCCCCTTGACGCATCCACAGGCCCACCGCGGGCCAAGGAAAAGGATTTGAGGCTTCGTCGTCTTCGTGCGAGGCGATCAATGGAGTTCTTTTTTGCCCAATCAATTGTGCGCGGTGCTCCACTCATTCAGGACTTCAACAAGCATGGCGACTACCTTGTGATGGATGTCGTTGACCACACCGGCGACCTGTTCATCCGTTGCAACGAAATATTTGGATGGTAATGTATTCGCGTTTCTACATCTGGTTTATTTTGACTTATTTGGGATTACCGATTGATCAGCGTCTGGGACTGATGTGCGGGGTAAGACACATTTATGAGTTTTATCTTCCCTCTGGCTGATGCCTTTGTCGTGGCAGGCCCTCGTTGTTGCTTCAGATGTTTGCTTGTTCCGAATTGAAGTTGCATTGACAACCCCCTGACATTAACGACGATTGAAACGACGTGAGTAGTTGCCGCAGCGAACATGGGACCAGCCGCCGCCAGAGGTTTCTCCGATGGTAAGCCGAAGCCCAAAATGCGTACGTAGAACGCGATACAAGGTACCGCCTTGCGCCTGCTGGCATCTATTGCAAACGGGGGTCCTCGCTGACCATCACCGTGCTCAACGTGCCCAAAGGCTGCATGACGCACACCCAGAATACGCATCGCACAGGTTCACCCCGCTCCCTGCCCTCCGGAGTCGGAAAGCGCATAAGGGTGTAAACGCGTGCGTATTCCGTGCCGACGATTCAAGTTTATAGACATAATATGTTCCTACTAAATCAGCCCCACCTCACACCTTCAGCCCCCTCTGGACCCCCGCGAGCGCTGCATATGTTGGTCGAACACTTGGTTGACTGATAGTGCACCAACGATCGCGCAAGGACTACATCAAAACCAGATATCAATGTCAGCGCAGGGAGACTCACTTTGTTTTTTTTTCAGTACTGCGAACGGTTGCGAACGCAAAACGAACACCCGCAAGGATCGTCAGGCGGCGGCGAGGGGGCGACGACGACGATGGAAGGGGCAGGGGAAGACGGCGCCGGCGAGGGGGCAGCCGCGACGGCAGCGTCGACGACTTGGCCAGACTCTAAGTGTAAGTTTTTTTTTTTAGCTGCATCCTCTCCCTGCCAAAGGGTACTTACCGACGTCAGGCTTGACGCGCTTCTGCGGGTTGGTCGGATTCTGGTCGTTCTTTCGCTTGTTGGAAGTAGTCGGATGCATGACGATGACGGATAGTTGTCAATGGATTCAGATGTTCGAGTGCCGCGCGCGGCGTTGTTTCGAGTGTTTGCGTACACGTAACAACGCCCCCAAACACAGTGCCGACGTACGTGCTCCCTTACTCACAAAATTTCTCTTTTTTTTTTTTATTATCGAATATATGCTATCTCGACGCCAGCAGCGGTCGCAGGTGGAGCGGGACATGCTGGTAAACACGTTGTAATCATGTGACGTTCCCTTATAATTGTATATAATAATAGACCTTTCTCGTAATATTTTATAATTACGAATAACGCCTTCTAATTTGTTTTTAAAACCTTTATATAAGCCAAAAATGCTTTATAATTCACCTTAAAAGGGCAATTATAAGTCGGACCGATTATAAGGCGGTCCGGAATTTTGCGACATAGTCATGGACTCATAGCCTTAGGCCTTTACGATTGGCAGTGCAGTAGTACGATAGGCGATAGTGGTGATATGAGGTGACTCGATACTAGTACAGGTACTAGTAGTATTAGGGTTTGTGAGATTTCTGCAACACGTTGGACGCTACTTACGGTGACTCATAGCAGCGCTTGAAAGCCTGCTCGATATGTATTTAAAGTAGCTGCAGAAGACCAAGATACGCCATCTTGGTCTTCTTGAATTGTCACTTGTCTTGTGCTCTCATTTGCCTTCCTTATCCTTTTGTCTATCTCATATTCACTACTGGAGGATTATGACTTGTTGGTGTGCCTTCAAAGCATTCACTGAGACAAGAACACGGACCTATGAGTTGTCGTGTCTATTTGCTAAGTCTGTTACCACCTTCATTGTGCTCAAGTCGAGCTAACATTGTGACGACATTACATTGTTGTTGTTGTGCGATCAGCTGTGAGTTGGCTTGTTCCGTTACCCCAGTTGAAGTGTTATGATCTGACGCTTCGGACCTAAGTCACAGTATGTCTCCACCCTGCCTTCCCCTTTCTGTACTATACCTTGTTACCAAAGGAGCTACTGTTACTAGTGGCGCTGTTTCTTTGATCCGAACTTCTGTTTACTCCGTTTAGTCTCTTTGATATTGTGTGGACTTGTGTTCATGTTGTTTGGAACCCTGTCCTATATAAACCTGTACCATAGACCGTAGGAAGCCAGACTTGGCTTCGTTTGCAATCTAGCAACCTTGCCTCCGTACTTTGGTGTGACCTCGCCTTATCCCTCTCTTCTTGTGCATCCCCTACCTCAGTCCCTAACCAGGACACTTCGAAGTCTTTGCAGTTGAACTATATCAACGCGTTACACCTGTTATACTCTGTGCACTAGCAAGATCAAGTGTAGAGAAGTGTCAGACACTTCGGACGAGGAGTCCTACATTACAGAGTAGTGCTGCACCTTGTGCCACACTTTTATCACTTGTATTTCATAGCAATAAGACAACAGAGGTCTTCGCTTGATACCTGTGTGATTCAGAACCTTTAGAACCCACACCCCTGCTAGGGCGTAACATGAAGGATTTGGCATTATTGGAAAGGTAATCGATTGGGGGTTCACTATCCTGTTGCTAAGTGTAATGAATGTTGGCCGAGGTGGTTGTGCAGATTGGCTGGAATCTGCCAGACAAGCAATGCAAGGGAAAATTGCTGCTGTGGGCCGAAAATGCGATTGTGATCACTCCTTGAGGCCTACAAATGCAAGTTGCTTCTACCTCCCCACGTTGGCCTCCAGAATGATGAGCTAGGTTGTCTCTACACATCAGGACACTGCCCAAAACAACCCGAGCTACCCTGGGTTCAGGGAGGTGTGAAGCTGCGTTGCTAATCATGCAGGCCTTTGTGGGACTCGCTACTTTGTACAGCAGTCGGCCGATTCAGGGGAAATGTCGCTCTAAAGTGCCGAAGGGCGCGTGATGGTGCAGCACTTAGAGGAACACAGCGAGCAAAGGGAACTGGGACCCTCAGAGCTCTAAGCTCTGAGGGAAAGCAGACTAAGATTAACTGGGGGAAAGGGGTAGTTACAGGATGTTTATATACATGGAAACAGAGGTATTGATCTAAATATAAAGTAGACCCTAGAGGGCAACCAAGTGAGGTCACAAAGCAAAAGGAATGGAATGGGCCAATGCCCAAGATCGGCCGAAGCACAGGAAAGTCGGCTCATCAGGAAAAACGGTATACTAGAATTTTTAAAAAATTTAGAAACTTTTAGAAAAATGGTAATATATGAATAATTGCTATGATTTTTCAAAAGTTGTGAAAAATTGGCAAGATAAAGACCTCCCCTCTAATATCTAGTTATATTTTGGGAAATATTACCAAATATCTGCATAAATGAACACATGTTCAGTATGTTTTGACTGGATGTGTCCAAATGTACATCACATCCAGCAAAGCACTTCAGTGCAACTTAGTGAACTGTAGCTCCATTCAAAAAACAATAATATATTTGACTGAGAAGAGTACATGTAACTACAGTTTGATTAATGTATTAGGGAAACATGGTAGCAGTGGGGGTCTTGCGTGGCGTGTCGGGGTGGTGTGGGGGTATGCCGGTAGTGGCGGAGTCTTGAAGCCGCGTGCTGGGGCAGCGGTGGCGCCGGGGTCTTGAAACCGCGTGACGGGGCCTTGCATGCCATGATGAGGCAGCGTGGTGGGTCGGCGGTGGCGGGGTCTTGAGGCCGCGCGGTGGGGTCTTGTGTGGCATGTTGGGGCGGCGTGGCGCAGGTGGTGGTGGGTGTACTGGGGTGGCGCGGCGGGTCGGTGGTGGCGGGGTCTTGCACGCCGCATTGGCGTGGCGTGGCAGGTCGGCGGCGACGGCAGCGGGGTCTTGCGTGATATAACGGGGCGGCGTGGTGTTAAGTTGGGGGTGGCGGGGTCTTGGACGCCAGGTTGGGGCGGCGTGGTGGCAGGTTGGCGGTTGGGGCATGGCGTACCGTGTCGGGGGTAGCGATGAGGCCGGTATGGCCACGGCCGTGGTGGTTCATGTGCACGGGGGGTCCTGCAAACGGAAAAAAAGAATGAAAGAAAAAAAGAAAAAAAAGAGAAAAAAAAAAACTTATGCATTGAGCTGAAGTCCGGCTCTTCCCCAACCGCGTCTTTCCTCTGGTGTAGGCTGTGGAGGTGGCCCGCATGCGTGGTGGGAAGAGAAGAAAAAAAAACCCCAGGTGGGGGAGCGTTGAGAGGAAATGGAGTGAGTGGGTGTTCACGCGTTCACGCCACAGATTAAGCCTCTGCTTGACGATTTTTTTCTAAGTCGCCACACCCAGTCGCCACGTCACCTCCCTCCTACATCTTGGATATAGTAAGTCTTTTTTTTTTTCTCATCTCTCATCACGCTGATATCCAGGCCACTGCACCCACCCACACCACCACCATCTCAGCCCGGCCAGTGTGACCTCCACTCCCACGGCCAACGCAAGATGCAGCCGACGGTATGTTTTTTTTTTTTTTTTTGTTTTCTTTTAACGGGCCACTCAAGGATCTACCACCACACCCGCTGTACGCAAGGACAACGCCCACACCTCGCTCGTCTGTGGCGAGCACCGGCTATGCAAGCCGCCACCTCCCTTCCTCAGCCCCAACGCCCGCCGCCGCTGTTCCTCACCACGCTCATCACGAAGAGGCGGCTGACGACGAGCTGGGCTTCGGCCCAGCAGACAAGATATGTTTTTTTTTTCTCTCTTTTTCTTTTTCTTTTTCTCATCTTGCTTCTCCAGCGCATGCAATGCACCTCGCACCTCACCTCGCAGGTCCTCGCCACCGCCTCACCACATGCAAGACAGGACAACGGCACCACGCCGTCCCCTCCAACCGCCGTGCCTCAACAACTTCGCCTTTCCACCACGCCGGTCCACGGCGACATTCCCAACATGGACGCAAGACCCCCACCACAGTGCCGACTTGCTACGTGCAAGCCCTGTCGTGACCCCACGCCCTCCTACCTCGGCTCCACAAATCTAGATAAGTTTTTTTTTTTTCTTTTTTTTTTCTTTTAATGTTGAACTCATGCAGGACCACTGTCTCCCTCGCTTACCACCACGCCGGTCGTGGCAATGTCGCCGCCACACACTTGGCTCAATATTTAGATAAGTTTTATTTTTATTTTTTGGTTTTGTTTTTTTTCTTATATTGAACCTGCAGGCCTATGGCAATCCATGACACCGCCGCTACCCGTCCCACTGCCACCCCGCCACACATCGGCCATTGCCATGACCATGTCACTGCCCTCACTTACCCTGTATCAATTGTAGTTTCATGTACTCTTATTAGTTACAATATATTATTGTTTTTTGGATGCAACTATAACTGAGTGCCCTTGTTTGCAACTAAAATACTCTGCTGTTTGTGATGCAATTTTGGACATATTCACCCAATATATGCTGAGATATGTCCATTTATTCGGATATTTGGTAAGATTTTACCAAATCTAACTGGAAATTTGGAGGGAGGTTTTTATCTCACCTATCTTAACAATTTTGGAAAATTGGAAAAACAGCTTATTTCTTAACATATATTACCATTTTTCTGAAATTTGTTAAATTTTTTAAAAAATTCTAGGATACCATTTTTCCTGATGTGGATAAAAGCGGCCTGCGATGACAAAAAAACCAACAATTTGCCAGACAACTTCCCTCCCTACCCTTGCCTCCTGACAATGAACTACGCCGCTCCCATCTACTCCCAGACTCTTGCTGGACTAGCCAACCAGAATCCCCTGCACCCAGCCATTGAATGCCTGGCCACCACCATGATTGCAGTCATTGATGCTGCTATTGACCACTCTCCCCCTATCCCCACTGCAATCAATGTGTGACGACCAGAAGAGCCTGCCTTTATCAGGTGGACCACTGGGATCGTGATCAGATCCCGGATCAGAACCCCCATCCTCCTAACCGCCCTTACCTACCTGAATAGGGTTAAACCCTATATCTGCACCAACACCCTTAAATGGGCTGAGATACAACTGCTCCTAGGAGCCCTTGTTATTGCTGACAGATACATGGATGACAATGCCCTCAGTAATGCACAGTGGGCTGTGGTCACCAAAAGGTTCACCAAGTGGCAGATTGGACAGATGGAGCGAGAATTCCTGGGTGTCCTTAACTGGAAACTTGGAGTATCCCAGGAAGACCTTCTGACGTGGCATGATGCCACCATCATCCCCCTCACCCCTATCTTGACGGCGTCCCCTTTACCTCAGCTTGCCATCAGAACACACCCCTTTAAGAAGAAGCTGGCTGCACCCCCAAGACTTGCTCACCCTCCTTTTGTCAGAACCAACCCAATCAGACGACAATGGAGGAAGTCCCTAAAACTTCCTGAAAAGAAGTCTCAGATCAAGTGGAAACAACACCAGACGACCAGGGTTAGTAACCCTGAAGAGGATGCCACCTTTATGGCCTTACTCCAGATCCTGGAAGAATCACAGCCTAGCCTCACCAACCTGGCTACCACATGACTTGGCGACGTGGAATTCGCCCCTTAGAAAGGGGGTAATGTCATGAACCACTTGCTACGTTTCCCTTCTTTATCTATCTCCTTTCTTGGCAGTTACCTTTCTTGAACCTATGCTTCCCTCTTATCTGATTGTTCTAGCACAGAAGGTGCTATTCTTGTCTACCCTTCTTCTGCTTTGCTGGCATAACACCATCTTGCCAGCACATTATCCTATCTATAGCAACCAGTAGCACTATGCGCTCAGGCGCAATCCTGTACTATATAAGGAACCCTGAAGTGCACCTTAGCTCCTTAGCTTTGGCTTAATCAACTATCTGCGTTGTATCTCCCATTGACTCCTTGAGTGCCTCAGTCCCTTCAGCACTCAAGCCCTTGACCCAGAACCTCAGACCCTTGACCCTTGTCCCCTTTGGGTCACTCCCCTCTCAGCCTCTGTGCAGGCTTCCCCTTGACTTCAGCTCTTACCCTCTTCCTGTCTTACTGGTCAGCCCAGTGACACGTGACCTTTGGACTTAGGCCACCGAGCTCGTCCATGTTGCACAGCAAAAGCCTTATAGGCCAAAGCGCAGCACGCAGGAAGGACGTTCTCACCTTTGAGTAGGTTGAGAGACTAATGAGAGAGGAGAATGTGCACAAGCAAAGTGGGTGATGTTCTGTATTCGCCTCTCTCCCCACATAGGAGGGTATTTATGCTCTATGGCCCCACCATGTCCATTTGCAGTTAAGTGATGAGTAAAGGCGTCCACAATATCGCATTTTTACACACGCCTAATGTGTTTTGCCCTTCTGAGATAGTCATAGGACTTCTCCTCATCACGGGACATGATACGCCCGCTATTGTACGTATCGTAACTGCCTAATATGGTAGATATAGTACAGTAATGTTCGTAACTGCTATAGATAAGGTCCTTATGTACTTATCACGTTTCAACACTCCCCCTTGCTTAGTGCAGCTAGTAAAGCGCATCTAAGCAATGACCTTACATTAAAGACATTTTATAGAAGGATCGGTAATAAACATCGACCAAGGATGCTTCGATCCTCAAATGTCAGAGGGATGTATAGGGGATTAGGTGTGGGGTCATAGCAACATCCCTTCATAGAATGAAAGGGACGCTTAACCCCAACAATGGTCGTCGATCCTCGGTTTAGTGAGCAGTTATACTATGCTGGTGATAGAACAGGGTGTGTGAGCTTCCTTCTGGTAAGAATACCAGGGTTGTTTGACACAAAACCATAGAAGGCTTAGAGTCGGATGACTCAATAAACTTTTATGATTTGTGAGAGAACAACTCTCGCGGGACAGTCTTCTCAGAAATCATAAAAGCTTAGGGTCATCAGACTCAATAAGCTTGTACGGTTCTTGAGAAGAACAAGTCGTTCGTGACTCATTTCTTATGTATTCCCTATTACTGGGAAAGAAGAAACGATGTACACGGAGAAGCTATGAAAGACCCTTTTTATTCTACCTCCAACCATAGTGTTGAGCTGCTCAAGCTCACGTGGGCGAGTGAAACTCCAGCCCAAGCTGTTCCCTGAATTTTAGGAACTTAACATGACCCAGATTCTTAGTAAAAAGATCTGCAGGGTTCTCAGCTCCTTCTATAAAGAATAGTTCTATCTTCTTATCTCGAATTACTTCACGTATGTAGTGGTGACGCAAATTGATATGTTTAATCCATTTTTCTTGAACCGGATTAGAAGATAGAAATATGGAGCCTTGATTATCTCCGCATAATGGAATTGGTTCTAGATTTATTCCTAGCTCAAGAAAGAGCGAATGTATCCAGACCAACTGTCTGCTTGTATCACACAGCGACATATATTCTGCTTCAGTGGATGAAAGCACAATTGATTTTTGTGCTCTCGAATTCCAGCAGAATATTCCATTAGCCATTTTTACTAAATAGCCCGTAGTGGACTTTCTAGTGACTGGATCTGAAGCCCAAGCAGAATCCGCATATGCTATTATACCACCATCACTTTTACCGTCATAGACTAAAGTATAATTAGAGGTCCCAAGTAAATAGCGGCATATATAAAGTGCACGCTTTAAGTGGTCCTCAGATGGATTGGCAGCAAACTGTGCCATTTTGGTAACAGCATAGGCAATATCTGGTCATGTTCCAATCATTATGTATAGGAGTGATCCTATCAATTGTTGGTATGAAGCGCGAAGTTCTGGAGATGCAGATTCCTTATTAGGAGTAGGATGATACCCTTCCTGGTAATGGAGTTGGTACTGATTTGGCGTTAATCAGTTTGAAGTGCTGTAGTACTTTCTGAAGGTAGTCCTGTTGATCAATGAGGATTCTACCCTTAGAACGTAGTATGCGCATTCGAAGAAACTCCTTGGTATCTCCAAGATCTCTGCACTCCCAGATCTTCATGAAGCGCTGCTTCAGGGAATCAATGTGTTTTTTATTTTTTCCTGAGGAAGAGGACATCATCAACATAGACAATTACAACAATTGTCTTTTCCTCATTTACAAAAAGACCTGAGTCTGATTGCAGACATGTACAACTTAGAGTACCCATAGACTTATCTAGTGCTCTCCACCAAGCGAGAGCAGCTTGCTTAAGTCCATAAATGGCTTTTCTAAGGCGCATCACTTTATTTTGTTGACCAGGGATTTTAAACCCTTCAGGTTGTTCCATGTAGAGTTCCTCATTGAGGTCCCCATACAGGAATGCTGTTTTGACTGTCTAGTCCAGAGATGTGCCAATCTTTTAGCGCTGCAAGCGCAAGCATCATCCGGACAGTCTCAAACCGTACCACAGGCAAGAATATTTCGTCATAATCAATGCCTTCAACCTGAGAAAAACCTTTGGCAACTAGCCTGACTTTCTTTCGGCCATCTGACTTTAAGTCAAATACCCATCAGTTTTTGATAACCTTTCTGCCTTTCGGCAGGTTAACAAGTTCATAGACTTTGTGATTGTGAAGGGAAGCTAGTTCCTCTTTGCACGCATTATGCCACTCCTCCTGAGAGTTGCTTGGCATCTTTAGAATGTCCCAATAAGTCCATTCTCGAATATTAGAGGTATCAGGTGCGTCTAGATCTATTGGTGAAACTGCTTTGGCTAGCAGAAGATCTAGAAATTTGACTCCCCCTTCCTGAGCAAGGCGGGTAAGCAATTGCTGCTCTACTTCATCATCCGAAAGGTGCGGATTACTACCCGATGCACGAGGAGGACCAGACTCGGGTTGCTCAGGAAAATCTCCTGGTACTGTCTGATCTTGACGTGAACGCAACCAAGAGCTACTCGGCTGGTCACCAGTCAACTGTCGCCATGTGTGAGTCCACTCAATGTCACAAATAATCATAGTAGGAGGCCTATCTCCATAGACATTATCTGGACGAGAAGTTTGTTTCCTTGTATGCACCGACCTCCTAGGTTGACTAGGACCTGGTATGGGTTGCGGTGGTAAAGGTGGAGGTAGCTGCGATCCACTTCCTCTCGTAGATGTACTAGGAGGAGGTGCCACAGGGGCTTGTGGAGCGCTCCTCACTTTAGGAGGCTCAGGTGGAGGGTCATCATCAACACCAGGAGTGGTATCGTCATTTAACAGCTCATCATCAGAAGCTATATCATCTAACTGAGTAACACCTTTGGGTTTACTCCTAACACTGTCCGATGGACACTTAGGAAACAATGCTTCATCAAAGAGAGCTTTGTCCAAGTAAAACAAGGTATTTGGAGTGCGCATGAAGACATCAGCCTTCATTCCAGATCCCCTACCAAGGTAGATCATTAGTTCGCTTTTAGGGGAAAGTTTATTCACCCGGCGAGCTTCAGGGATATGAACATAAGCACCCGATCCAAAGACTCGAAGATGAGCAATGTCGGGTTTATCATTGTATAATAGTCCATAGGGAGTCTGCCATTTAAGGCGACTGATTGGAGTTCTATTATAACAATGTGTAGCATGTAAGACTGCAAATTCCCACCAACTCTGAGGTAAACAAGCATCAAGGCGCATGGCCTGAGCTTCGTCCATAACTGTACACATAAAGCGCTCAGCGCGGCCATTCTGCTGTGGGGTATGTGGCGCAGACTGTAGCACTGTAATGCTGGCATCCTTTAGCTGCTTAAGAAAAGCATCCGATTTATATTCACCACCAGCATCAGACATCCACTCTTTTATGGTAGCATTGAATTGATATTTAATCAGCGCAAGCCACTGCTTTAAAGCAGTAATAGCAGAGGCTTTATTTCATAAGAGAGTGATCCAAGCAAAAGAAGTATAATCATCGAAAAAGACAATAAAATACTTGTACTTGTGATATGACGGTATAGGGAAGCTTTTTAGATCGGAATGAATCCGACTAAAGGAGGCTTTAGCCCTGGTCTTGGAAGGAGGATGAGATGCTGCAGGCATTTTGCCTTGCACACATCCTGGACATAGTTTGTCAGAGGTTGGAATTATTATCCCATCAGGGAAACCCATAGTGCTTTCCTTAGATTGTCTTAGAACCTCTTTAGATGGGTGTCCAAGGCGACAATGCATAAGGTCATAATCTACATTTTGCAATGCAGATAAGTTGGCGTAATCCAACTCAGTTAGATTAGATATAGAGGCATCTAGCCAAAATAGCGATTGTCCGTGAATAAGGGGTTTACATTGGACAATTGTTTTATTTTTTCTTAGCAAGTCTATATGCTGCAAATTCCCCAAAATGCGCAATCCTTGCTGTAGGAATACTCCCATGGATAGTAACCGTGTGCTCATAGAAGGTATGTGAAAGACTGGATAAACTTGTGTAGTTACAAGTTTGTCTGCGAGATAATGCTCTAGCAAGACAGTACCAATTCCTTCAACATATATCATATGAGCCGCGGTTTTGACAGGTATTCTGTCAGACTTGGCTAGTGACTTATACTCAATAAAATCACTAAGACTATTGGTAAAGTGCGCTGAGGCTCCTGAGTCAAGAAGCCACATATTTTTAGTACGCTTCAAACATTCTGCGCATTGACTGAAGTACTCATTGTGCTCACACTCAAGAAAATCGAGAAGGGCACTAGTATTATTGTACATTTCAGGCAACTTCTTTACATGTGACTCAAGTATGTTACAGTTAGATCTGCCACCCCTTAGATTTTTTGGGGGCTGGACTAATTCTGTAACGTGATCAGCATGTAATAGGCAAAATGAAGGAGTAACGTACTCTTCTTCATCGGAACCCCAATCCAGGACCTCATCTGGACCGGTTAGAAAATGTTCGGGGGTTATAGAATGCGAGCCTGATGGGGATATCAAAGTACTAAAGTCAGGGTGTGTGGGAAGTCCATGATCAAATAAATATTGCTGGTTCCTAGTCCATGCGGCAAGAATTAGCTCCGAAGAAGGAACTTTTGGAATAGAACCAGCGCCAGTAAATGAAGGTTGTTCCCACATTTTTGTTATCTCTTCAGCCTCAATTGCCTCCGGATCAACATATTCCGGTGTTGGAGCTTGGTTTTCTTTATTCGAGTCAACATCCAATATAGTTAGATCACTCAAGTCTAATTGTAGAGGGTTTGATGACTCACTACAATAGGCGGCAATCTCAGAGTCGTCTAGACTCTCGATGTCGACAATAGGTTGAGCGCCAGCAGGGGGTGCTTGCATCATATCAATGTCGAAATCAGAGTCATACTCTTCGTCAATAAATTTATCGATCTGAGGGCGCATCTGAGCGTCCACATCGGCAAAACGCTGCTCAAGCGTCTTCGCGGTCTGAACTGTAGCTGGTACATTCAGCCACTCTGCAAGCGTCATAGCGGTATTAACAGAGGGAAAGAAGCCAGGAGTCCTCTGAGGTGAAGAGGATTCAACTTCTGTGCGAGTAGAGACGCCAGATGACCCAATATGGATCACCTTGTGAGAAGTGGGTGGAGATAATGTGGCTACAGAGGCTATGTGGGAATGCTGGGGAGCGCCACCACACGCTTTGCCTTTCCCTTTTCCTTTGCCTCGCCCAGATCCTCGTCCTCCGTGCTGCCGATTAGGCTGCTGCTGGGAAGATGGGCCGGGGGCATTGGAAGAGGAAGGCAATGGCTGCTGCTGACCACCCTGCTTCGAAAAGTGAGGGTTATCGCACTTGCGTTTAACGGCAGAGAGTTTCTGCGCGTTGTGAGCTCCCTTATGCTGTCCGCGATTAGTTTCAGTTTCAAACTGGCCAATAACTATGCCAGAAACTGAAGCAAGTTTGAGATCAGCAGTTGCAACACCGCTACAGATAATGGGGATAAGGTTTTCCCATTTCTGAGGAAGCGCAGACATGGCTATCAAAGCCTGAAGGGGAGGAGATATCGCAAGTGTTGTTTGATTAGGAGCAGTGCCAATAGTAACAGCACCAAGTCGAGAGAAGGCGGCAGCCATTTTCTCAAAAGTTGCTACTGGGTTTTGGTTTGGATTGAAGTGAATAGAAACTGCTTCTTTAAAATCCTTGTAAATGCGTGGCAGGGAGACCGCTCCATAGCGATCTTGGACAGCATCCCAGAGCAATTTGGCAGAGGTGCCAGTGACAGCTTGCTGGATGGCAGGAGAAAGACAAAGGGTAAGATTACCCCTTGCCATTTCATCACTGCGACGCCAGGCAGCTTGGACTTCAGCGGTGGCAGTAGTGTCGAGAGGGATAGAACCATCGACGTAACCCCAGAGGCCTTGGGACATGAAGAAGGCTTGCATGGCGTTGGACCAGAGGGTCCAGTTAGAGCCATCGAAGACGGAGACAAGAGTAGTTAATTGAGACGACATTGTTGGTAAATCTGTTGGTTTTATAGTACGTCAGTATTTAGAATTTTTCATCATAATACTGAGTGAGATAATAAAACCAGCATTAATCCCTTCGGCTACAGAACATATTCTGTAGCAGACATTGGTCTTTGCAGACTACCAATTGTCTATGCCAAAAGAACTGCTCGACCATGTCAACGTTAGACAGTGGGCCAAGTCTATGTACTCCTCAAGAGTACAATACTGGGTCTGTTATGAACCAGGGTGCCTCCCGGGGTCTGCTCGCTATTTTCTCATTACCACTCTGTTCATTGATACAGAGGGTAGGAGTGCGATACCACCAGGTGCAACTTCATCTAGAAGTGCAATGGCAAGCCCTGTAACAGGGCCCATAACCTGTTGCGCAGCAAAAGCCTTATAGGCCAAAGCGCAGCACACAGGAAGGACGTTCTCACCTTTGAGTAGGTTGAGAGACTAATGAGAAAGGAGAACGTGCACAAGCAAAGTGGGTGATGTTCTGTATTCGCCTCTCTCCCCACATAGGAGGGTATTTATGCTCTATGGCCCCACCATGTCCATTTGCGGTTAAGTGATGAGTAAAGGCGTCCACAATATCGCATTTTTACACATGCCTAATGTGTTTTGCCCTTCTGAGATAGTCATAGGACTTCTCCTCATCACGGGACATGATACGCCCGCTATTGTACGTATCGTAACTGCCTAATATGGTAAATATAGTACAGTAATGTCGTAACTGCTATAGATAAGGTCCTTATGTTCTTATCACGTTTCAACAGTCCATTGTTACAGACTCAGTCATCTTAGCACAAGGGGCTGTTACAGAAGGACCTTCCCACCTCAGCATAGGGGGATCGCCACAGACTCAGCTACCTTAGCATAGGAGCTGTTACAGAGTACCTTAGGAGTCATTGCACACAGTGCCGATCTGACTTGGCTGTTGACTGCCACATGACAGGAAGCCATTACAGAAGACCACGCCCCCGCAGAGGCGTGACACCTTGGGGAGTGATGTAGGTACTTAGTCCCCACATATCCTCACGAGAACGCGGAGAGTTCTCCAACGTGTTATACGTTGGGCTGACATTGGCCCACCGCTCTACTTCTCGGTTGACCTGTGAGCGCAACCACTGAGGAGTGTCGTGGTCGGAAATCCACAGGTATTGTGGTGGGTGTTGAGGGGGGTTGTTATCCATGAGTTCGATAAGGTTAATGTGCGTTTCTCATCTTGCTTTATACTCATGGATAAGGTCTGGTGTGCGTAGTGATGAACAGCATAGACAGAACCAGTACTCACAGAGGCAAAGAGTCTGTGGTGAGATACTAGTAGCAGGCTGGTTAGCAGCAGAGGAGAATGTCAAGCAGTGAAGCAGAGGGTGTCTGGCACACAAGCAGTGAGAACTGATGATGTTACATTAGGGAGAAGAGGCTTACCTGGCACACAAGCAGTGAGAACTGATGTGGACCAGGAGTGTACATGGTACTCTACTTATACACTTTCTGGTAGTGACACTGTACAAGGGATGTAACACTAAGTCACGCAGTACAAGGAAGTATTGTTCTACAAACAGACAAAGGAGTGGTCGTTCTGAGAACAAGGGAAGAAAGAATAAGGAGAGTCAAGAAGCAAATGATATCATAGTGACATCATAATAAGGATAGAACTAAGTACAGAACAAAGGAAAGTACAAAGGCGTTATACAATGCAGAGTCTGGATGTATGATGTCATAGAAGTACAGTGATGTCATGTATAACGCAATGGTAAGTCCAGATTGTACAGATCAAATAATATCTAATCTACAAGTCCTGTATATCTAATCTAAAGCAGTCCATGCTGCAAGTCCGGTCCATATGAGCCACTAAGTGCGCAAGGGTCACTTATCAACACGTAGGTTTGACTCCAGTTCCCAGCTATCGTGAGCCGCTGTATACCCTTTCCACCATACCAAATATTGTGGCGTCTTATGCCACCCAAAGAGTTGATAGTCGAGAAGTTGGTCGACTTCCCATTTCTCTTCGCCATCGATAAGTTCTGGTGGTGGATCCGTTTCCTGATTGCCGTTGATCTCAGTCGTTTTATACGGTGTTAATAATCCCGCATGGAACGTATTGTGGATACACCAAGTGGGTGGTAATCGAAGAGCATAGGTGATGTCCGAGATGTGTTGGGTGATGATAAAAGGGCCGTACTGACGTGGGGCTAATTTGGTCGTGGGATGAGTGGTCCTTAGATTAGTTGCTTCCAACCAAACTTTGTCGCTGAGGCGATAGGGTTGGTAGTGTGTCTCTTTTACCCACAATAATTGTGTGGCCTTCATCGCTTCCCTGGCCTGACTGCGAACTTCCTTCAGAGCTTCGAGGCATTCGGTGGCTGATGAGGAGATAGTGACAGTGGATGTTGGCTGGTGAATGCAAGGGATGAACCCCATAAGAAGTTCGAAGGGCAACTTCTTAGTGGTTTCGGATACCCAAGCGTTGAGTGTCATGAACTCCCCTGTTACCTTCCCTTTTACGTCCTTATCTGATCTATTCCCCTTCTTGGCAGTCGCCCATTTAGACCTATGCTTCTCCCTTATCTGATTGTTCTAGCACCTTCTGTGCTATTCTTGTCTATCCTTCTTCTGCCTCGCTGGCATAACACCATCTTGCACGATGTTGATACCATGTTGCCAGCACATCATTCTATCTATAGCAACCAGTAGCACTATGCGCTCAGGCACAATCCTGTACTATATAAAGAACCCTGTAGTGCGCCTTAGCTCCTTAGCTTTGGCTTAATCAACTATCTGCATTGTATCTCCACTGTCTCCTTGAGTGCCTCAGTTCCTTCAGCACTCAAGCCCTTGACCCAGAACCTCTGACCCTTGACCCTTATCCCCTTTGGGTCATTCCCCTCTCAGCCTCTGTGCAGGCTTCCCCCTTGACTTCGCTCTCATCCTCTTCCTGTCTTACTGGTCAGCCCAGTAGCACGTGACCTTTGGACTTAGGCCACCGAGCTCATCCATTGCTACAGACTCAGTCACCTTAGCACAAGGGGCTGTTACAGAAGGACCTTCCCACCTCAGCATAGGGGGATCGCCACAGACTCAGCTACCTTAATGTAGGAGCTGTTACAGAAGACCTTAGGAGTCGTTGCACACAGTGCCGATCCAACTTGGCTGTCAACTGCCACGTGACAGGAAGCCATTACAGAAGACCGCGCCCCCGCAGAGGCGTGACATTGAGGCTGTATTGGGCTATCGGAAGCCATCATGCCCAGTTGTCCTGTTGGTAGTTTGAGAAGATACGTAGGTATTGTTCCAGGTGTTGGTTCGTGTGTTCTGATTGTCTGTCTGTTCGCGGATGATATGCAGTGCTGATGTTTTGCTCAACGCCAAGGGCTGAGCACAATGCCTTTGTGAAGGATGCTGTGAATCGCAGGTTGCGATCCGATATTAACTTGGTCGGCAACCCATAGTGTGGTACGACATATCGAAGGTACAGCGCCATGACTTGTGTCGCATCACTAGACTCATGGCAGGGGATGAAGATACTGGCCTTGGAGCACCCTTGATCGGAGATCGTGAGGATCGTATCGTATTTGGCTGATTTAGGGAGCTTAGTGATAAAGTCGAGGGCAACCATTTGAAACAGTAGTGCGTTCCCTGGTGGGTAGATGGGGGAGATTGGTGGCTTTGGTTGATTTGGGAGGTTCTTGTTTCCCTGACATACGTGGCAGTCCACAATGTAATCTGCGATGTCTGTCCTCATTTTCAGCCACCAGTAGTGTTTTTGTATAGCCTCGGTCATTTTTGTTTGGCCAGGATGGCCCACTGTAATCGAATCGTGGAAGGATTTGATCACCCCCCTTCTGAGCGGGAGATCGTCCACGATCACGAGGCGATGTTGGCAATAAACGAGATGAGGAGGGTCGGCAGATCACTGAAGATGATATTGATCAATCCAGTCGGTGGGGAGGTGTGAGAGTTGGAGCTGGTGACATCGATCATCCAGAGAGATGACGTGAGTCACGTTGATGAAATACAAGTTGGGGAGTACAATGACACCCGTGTTGTCATTAAGACGTGCAGTAAAGGATGGGTGGCGAGAGAGGGTGTCGGCATGTAAGGTTGGGCCAGGAACGTGTCACAGGTGTAGATCGTAGTCGGCGAGGATATTTACGAGGCAAGCGACATGATGGTTGATATGTTGTGGAGACCGATAATGTAACAGGTTCATATGGTCAGTAAAGATGGTGACCAGATGGCGAGCGGCGACCAAAAGGTGTCACCAGTGTTTGAGACCGCACACAAGGGCTAAGAATTTGCGATCGTAAACATCGTAATTCCGTTCGGCTGCATTGAATGCTTGGGAAAAATAACCAACAACTTGTGGTTTGTTGCGCAAGTCAGGCTGTGTCAGAATAGCGCCAATCACATACAAAGAGGCATCCGTTTGGATAGAGTACGGTACATCTGGGTCAGGCTGTCTTAATGCAGGTTGGGAACACGCCAAGGTAAGCAGTGTATCAAGTGCAGTGGTACATTCCAGAGTCCAACAGAATGGTACATCCTTGTGCAAAAGCTGTGTTAGTGGTCGAGCAGATGAGCGTATCATGGGATGAACAGTCGTTGATAGCCAAGGACGCCTAAGACACTGTGGACCTGTTTTATTGTGGTGAGCGTATGTGGCCAGTCATGGAGACCCGAGATTTTGTCTAAGCCCATCTGTATCGTGCCTCTGGCTATAGTCATACCCAGGTAGTCGATCTCCGTTTTCTCGAAGTCACACTTAGATAGCTTCAGGAAGTAGCTTTCGTCCATCATGACCTGTA
This sequence comes from Lactarius indigo, assembly GCA_025766275.1. NCBI lineage: Eukaryota > Fungi > Basidiomycota > Agaricomycetes > Russulales > Russulaceae > Lactarius > Lactarius indigo. Next base: position 38,817 of record JAFKAC010000179.1, on the reverse strand, counting down.
AGACTGCACTGACTATGGTTCAATGACGTGTGAGGTCGTGGATGGTGGCAACAAGGATGTCGTCCATGTAGATGAACAATTCTGCAGGGTACTGATTTAATAGTGACTGAAAGATTCGGTTCATGGTGCAAACAAATGTGGCCGGAGAGTTTGTTAGGCCAAAATACATTACAAGTGGTTCAAAGAGACTGCGTGGTGTTTTAAAAACGGCCTTCCACTGATCTCCATCTTTGATGCGGATGTTGTTGTAACCCCATCGTATATCGAACTTAGTGAAAAGTGTTTTGTCTGCTAGTCGATCTAAGATGTTGGAGATCAGTGGGATCGGGTATGTGTCACAGACCGTGATCTTGTTGAGTGGTTTATAGTCCTGCACAGGTTGCAGTTTACCGTCCTTTTTCTTTAGAAAGAAGAATGATGAGGTGTAGTGAGACTTTGACTCATGGATGTACCCCTTTTCCAAATGTTCCCGTAGGAATTTGTCCAGGTGTTCCATTTCTTTAGCGTTCAACGGGTATATTTTACACTGAAGAGTTGGCGGTGCGTCAGGGAGTAACGTAATCACGTGGTCATCAATTCGTTCAGGTGGAAAACATTTTGTGGCTTCTTCCGAAAAGACAGTGGTGTAGCGTGCATATTGTGAAGGTAAGGTTGTGGCCCCGCTTAAGTCGAACCTTTCTGCCATTTGTTGTGCGATGGTGTTGATCGTTTCTCGCCATATGAAGGTGAGCCGTCGCTCAGCACCACGCAGTTTATTCTCCGTCCAGTCTATGTCGGGGTCGGTGTTTTTGAACCATGGATGCCCTAGGATTACTTGTGGTTGCCCCAGAGTTGTGACGTAGAGTTGCGTGTGGTAGATGTGTCCATCCCAAGTGAGTTGTATCGGGCAAGCTTTTGTGATAGTGCCATATTAGTTAATTGTTCCATCGGCATTGTAGGCATTTCGAGTCGGGATTGTGACTGTTTGTATTTGCAGTTTTTCAACCAACATCGAATCAACGAAGTTCTCGGACGCTCCCAAATCTAGGAGGGCGGGGATGGTGTTTTGTTCTGAGTCGATGCTTAACCTGATGGTGAGTGTGGACTCATCTTTTTGTGAAATCGTATTGATGCTTGTCGCTGTATCATTGTTGTTGTCGTCATCATCAACCCCTGCCTCGATTAGCATCTGGGATACCATTTGTCACCTGTTGGCAGCTGATAATCCGAGTAGCCCAGTGATCAGCATTTGTTTATCCAATACGGGTGGCACGGTCGCGACCGTGGGAGGTATTGGAGTGGAAGCGATTTTGTTGATTTTACTTGTGAACATTTGTTTCTTTGGACAATCTCGAGACAGGTGACCTGATTGTTTACATCGGAAGCAGAGTCCTTCTTTCTGGCACTGTTCCCACTCAGCCTGTTCCTGTGGTGTTCACTGGCAAGTAGTGGTTGTTGTAACCGCATCGATGTCCATTGGTACGACGTCGTTTCGAACCGTGGGTTGTGGGACCAGGACCTTTGGTGGCAGGGGAACGGATCCCTTTCCAAGGGCGGCTATGCAATTCATAATGGTGCGAAATCATTGAACTTCTTCCCTGGTGGCAAGTTTCCAATCGTCCATTGTTACAGGCATCGTCCCTCGTTTTAGGCAAGTGACCAATAGTGTTACGATTTTCCCTTTGGACTCGTTCTTTCACATATCACTATTCCTTTCCCGATACTATACGAGCCCTGTACGATTACACGGACTTTACAATTACCCAGTTCCTATCATGCGCCCTGCTTATCGATGCCCTCTTCTGATAAAGTTCGACATGTGCCAGGTTCCGTTGTGTTCCCAATCACGCGCGACCCCGCGTGATTCACCTTTGTTCTCAGTACGATGTTCCTTTGTTCCTCTTATGTACCATCTATTGTTCCAAGACTGGCGATGGCGCCATCTGTTTGTAGCTGCCATACTCACCATTATCTACTTAAACCTAGTCCTACCTAGCTTGTACGGTAGACTAGACTTCTTGTGTAATCACTACACTTGTCTAACACGGGACGCCTTCGTGCTTTCCCTGTCTCAAGAACCCTCTTTGCCTTCACTAGACCTTTGAGTCTTAGCCTTCCTCTACGATCCGAGTGACCATTGTCCTTGTGATCCTTGTGCACCATCCTACTGAAGCCAAGCCTGCGAGCTTGCGCTACCGTTACTCAACTGACTCGGTACAGGTCGTACCCTACACCCCTGTAGTGGCGTAACAAATAGTCCCTTTTTTAATCCTCTACGAAAGAGGTCGACCGTCCCCTTTGCTGTCATATCCCATTCTGCAGCTTCGGCCAGTTGTTCAAATCAAGTGATATATTCGTTGATGGCATCCCCAGTCATGGTTAGTGCCATTAGTCTCGTGTAAGCATTTTGTTGGCTAAGGGTGTCGGTCCATGTGGCTTTAAAGTCGGCCACAAATTCATTCCAAAGTCGTTCATCATTTTCCGCAATTGGGTGAGTGGTTTATTTTTCCCTCAAGTTTACGGTCCTGACTTTGGTTCCAACGTTTGACGTCAGGTCCTTGGATAAGTGTGAGGGCAAGGGCAACTCATTGATAGGGTGACACCATGCGTTCGTTCGTGCGATTTACACGCCTGAACTGATTAAACTCGTGTAGGAACTGGATACTCCTAGCCCAATTTCTGTCAAAGAACGTGGGTGCGGCCCCCTGAAGTGGTCCATTCGTTGTGGTGGGAGTTCTGCCAGTTCCTGATCCACTGGCCATTGCTGTGGTGGGTATGATGGTGGGGATGATATAACCATGAAATGTGGGGGGTGGCAGTTGAGGAGACTTTTGTTTCCCTTTTTGTTTTAGGGATGCAACTGCCAGTCAATGGGTTGGCCAGTCGTAGTCGGGTGTCAATTGTGATTCAGTTCAGATTCGTAGCCCCAGCGATGTGGTTGCTCTACTTGTGCACTGTTGTATGTGGCCCAGCCAGGGTAATCCAATAATACTTCATACCACACATTTTCACTCTTGAAGTATTCGACATTGAGACTGGGGTCAGGTGCTCATTCGAGTGTATATCCTCGATGGTGCTGCCACACGAGGTCGGTTACATGTAAGTCAGTGAGGTTCGGTGTCGTTCGTTGCAGTACCAACCGTTTCTCAGTGGAGTCCTGTAGGTCATTTGCCGGTTCGATGTAGGCGAAGTTACCATCAGGTGACTGTGCCAGCGTGCTTTCCATGGGGCACTTTCTATGCCATGCCACCTAGCAAGGTGGAGTAGGGGTCTACTCTTTTGTTATGGTTCCAGCTGACCATCCGTGACATGGGGCATGTTTGGGTGACTTGTTATTTCACAAGTGAAGTATGCTGACTTGGTATGCTCAGAGAACACACAAGTGAGAGGAAGCTACTGGATTTCAAGAGACGAAGAGTAGACAAGCTTTGTACTACTCTATGGCTACATCTTAAGTACTCATACAAACTGTGGTTTTTTGGGACTGTTTTCTGTATTTACAAAGCTCCTAATGAGCTGGCAGAACCTCAAGATACGTGGCAAGTGAGCTGGCAAGGAAGACGAGACTGCTGGCAATCAATGTGATGTGTCCGCATTGTGACCGTGATGTCACCTGTGTGTGACACCTAGTAACCCATTGAATACTACCTGTCTACTGTATGATGGCTGTACCCATACCCAAACATCGCCATTGGAGCTCTGCTCAGCAGACTTGATGGACAGCAGACAGGTGTATAAACCCATTGCCCAACCGTTGAATGTACAGCTGTACCCATCAGATGGTACGGTGCACAGCCCTAGTTTCCTGTGGTGCAGCTTCACATTGGAAACAAGGTAGGTGTCACCCCTTTTGGTAATTGAGGGGCCAGTGGGAATATCGAAGGTGGGCATTATGGGAGATTGGGAAGAGGGATTGTTTGTCCTTCCTTCCCTTCCTTCCTACATTCCCAAACCAATACACAGACCACATTATTGACACATTATTTATGCATTGTTTATGTGTTATTTTATTTTACTGTGATTTCACTCTGGTATTTACTATCGTTCCCACACCTCTGCAAAAACATGGTAATCTTTTTTTGTAGCTTCAACAACACATCGTAGCTACTTCATTTTGTACATAGTAATAGATGTGTTTATATCCCACTGGAATCAGATTTTTATTTATTTGTTTCTGAATCCGTTCAATGTGGAGCAACAAATACCACCTCTGCAACTTTCGGTCACACTTTGTCATGGTGGTGGCAGACTAGTGGCAGGCAGAGAAGTAATCAGCATTTGGCAAAAGTGGCAATGCCAGTCCTCTCAGGTTCACAGTCAAATGAACGTTCAGCAAATCATATTATTTGATGGTATCTAGGGATCTAGGAGCTGTAAGGGTATTGGTATGAATACTGTAAGTATGGACCATATGGATGTGTGCTTGATGTTGTGCTGGGCCTAAAGTTGGGTTGAGAGGGGAAACTAAAATGGGGGAGAAGCAAGGGAGGGGAGAAGCAGGAAGTAATGGCTTGAAGTGATGATGGCCCAACTACAGGCACATCACCAATGCGGGGTCATTTTGTGGGACATGAATTGAACAGGCCTTCGAAACGTGGGTCCCTCTTTAACTCAGGGTGTTGTTTGAAATGCCTTGTTATTCTCTTGAAGATCTTGTCTTTCTTACCATGTTCTGGCAGTGCAAGTGCTACAGTGATATCCTCCAAGTCACCCTTTTGCTTTGACTTGTTCAGTGGCCCAGTAAATGTGTGTGTGTGATCTGCCCGGCATTTTCATCGTGCTTCATCGTCAGCAGCCTTCCAAGCCAGTTCCTGTTGTCAGTGTTGTTCCTTTGTTTCGGCTTCTTCCTGGAGCTGTTGCATTTGCTGACAACCCTCCTCAGCTGTCAAGACCCTTGACTTGTTGTTGGTTTTCTTTGCATGCTTTTTCTTGTTGTCCCTCAAAAAAAGTTGCTTCTGTTGGGAGGAGATTACCCTGCTAGCAAAGTAGCAGTGAGTGTAAAGGGTATCAATCTCGGCCAACACTGCATTGAGGCTTTCTGTAAGCGCCTCGATCTTCTGTTTTGAGTCGGAAAGTTGCTCCTCCATCAATTGGGGCCCCAAGGTGGATGTCACAGGAGGAAAATATGAAGCAGACCATGACATTGAACGGGTCTGGCGGTGACCAGTATGAACATGAGCAGACATGGGGTTAGGAGATGCCCTACGGTGATGGTATTCAGGTTCCCTATCCCCAAGCCGAGGGGGGGACACTTCCCTCTTCACAGAGAACGTCACTTCTGGCATCAAAAAATGTTTGTTGAGTGGGTTGAATGGGGAGGGTGGGAAGGGGAACTAAAATGGGCAAGGCACCCACAGTGGCCTGATCTGGACTGATTCCCTGATTAAGCAGGTCTGGGGTGTGGTCAGCCTGAGGCGTGGCCTTGGATAACACCACTTCTTTTGTGTCGCTTTCCTTGTTATCCTCATCACTGTCCTCGCCCTCGTTGTCCTCATCGCTTTCCTTGTCACCATCTCTACTGGTCTCATTATCAAGAGAATCCAGTAGAGGTTCATTGTGTCACGCCTCTGCAGGGGCATGTGTTGTTCTGTAACAGATCCTGCCTGAGGCAAAGGACTCTGAGTCGGATCCCCACTGAGTGGAAGGTGTCACGATCACGTGACATCACAGTCACGCATCACAAAACGCCAGCGAACAAGTATTGCGAAAGATTGACTCAAAGTTTCAGAAGTAGCACACCTTATGGTGTTCTCATGTATGTGTCATAGAAAACAGCCATGTAAACCCCAGTATTGTATGAGTATAAGAGTAGTTGAGTAGCCAAGTAGATAACTTGTCTACTCTTAGTCCATTGAATCCAATCTACAGTTGCCTTGTCATCCCTTGTCCAAATTCCCCTCTCTCGTGTGATTGCCTTCAGCTTGAGCCACGAAACCCCCGACTTTGACTTAGTCCTTGACTAAGTCTCGACTCTACTTGCCCTTGCCTTGGGCCCGAACTCAAACGCGTCATGGATGGTCTGTTGGAACCGTGACAGAAGGACTCCTAAGGTCATCTGTAACAGCTCCTGTACTAAGGTAGCTGAGTCTGTGGTAATTCCCCCTACGCTGAGGTGGGAAAGTCCTTCTGTAACAGCCCCTTGTGCAAAGGTGACTGAGTCAGTAACAATGGACGAGCTCAGAGGCCTAAGTCCAAAGGTCATATGTCACTGGGCTGACCAGTAAGACAGGAAGAGGATAAGAGCAGAGTCAAGGGGGAAGCCTGCACAGAGGCTGAGAGGGGAATGACCCAAAGGAGATAAGGGTCAAGGGTCAGGGGTTCAGGGTCAAGGGCTTGAGTGCTGAAGGGACTGAGGCACTCAAGGAGTCAATGAAGATACAATGCAGATGATTGATTAAGCCAAAGCTAAGGAGCTAAGGCGCACTACAGGGTTCCTTATATAGTACAGGATTGCGCCTGAGCACATAGTGCTACTGATTGCTATAGATAGAGTAATGTGCTGGCAAGATGATATCAACATTGTACAAGATGGTGTCATGCCAGCAAGGCAGGATAAGAATAGCACAGAAGGTGCTAGAACAATCAGATAAGGGGGAAACAGAGGTCTGAGAAGGTAACTGCCAAGAAAGGGAATAGATCAGATAGGGATGTAAAAGGAAAGGTAACAGGGGAGTTCATGACACATTGCCAGTTGCAGTAGCCAGGACTGGAAAGGAGTCTGGCAGTGGGGGGTTGAATGATGATGCACAGCTTGGCCCATAGTCGTCCTTGTTGAAGATGCTCAGGTTTAATGGTCGGATACCTGACTTTTCCCAAGCAGATAGTATAGTCACCTCCTTGAAGGACTTGGTGCGAGCAATCATGTATTCTCTGACAACATTTTGCCATGCTATGCCCTTCCTAGTCTCCTCCATCGCAAGGATACACCGCTTTTGCCATGCACGTTGCAAAGGACCAAAAACACCAACATCAAGTGGTTGAAGCCAGTGTGAGGTGTGGGGGGGGAGGCAGAACAATGTGATATTGTTTTTTGTTGCAGCCTCATGTAGCTCGATGGTATTGTGTGAACAATGGCCATCATAGATGAGGAGTATCAGTTTCCCACTTGCGTTCCTTTCCATTGCCTGTGGGACAAAAGACTTCTCAAACCATTGCAGCCCTATGAAGTTGCTTGTCCAGCCTTTTTCTGACAAGGCAACTCTGCAATCCTGGTAAGTGTTCATTAACTCTGCACTTGATTGTTTACTTACAGTACCCCATCCTCCTTGAAATACCCTTTGTGGAGGACATTCTTGCCACTGAAAATGAATGTCAGCTTCAGGTTTGATCCATCTGTGGCGACACATTTGATGGTGGTGACAAGCTCAAGGTTTCCGTTCTGTAACTTCATGCAGATGCATTGTCCCTCACTGTACAGGAACTTGGTGTTGTCAAGTTTCCTGCCTCCACCAAGCTGGATACCCTTCTCATCCATGTTGTACACGTTTTCCCAAGGTACATCCATCTCCTTCATGAGGTCGCCAAGAAGCTGAAAGTGCTAAGCAACAACAGCAGGGTTAAAACAGCATGCATGTTGTGCATCAAGACCTGTTGGCTGCTTCAATGTGATGTCAATGTGCCAAGATAGGAACTTCTGTATCCAGTTTTTGGAGGGTAAGAGCTCCTTCCCCATTTCCACCATCCTTTCTTGAAGAAGCTGACTCAGGTAGGCAACTTTTGTGCAGAGGTTCTGCTTTGAGAGGGGGTATTCTATCCTCCCCATGTACTTGATCCATTCATAGAGAGCGTTTTCTTGTGCCTTGCTAAGTAGCTGCTTTTTTACTTGTGATTTTGAGTGTGGACCGGTAATCCTATGGTGACATTGCTGGAGTGTGTCATAGGATACTTTGAAGTGATGCGCAGCTTCTGCTATGCTCTTGAACTCCTCATTGGTGACTGCATTGCTTGCTTCTTCGAGCTTTGCTTCCTTGTCGGTTTCCAATTTCCATTTCTTAGCACGTTTGGAGAGTGGCCTTGTATTGCGTGCCATGAAAGTTCCCTGTGCCAAGGGTGCTGTTTTGTGCCTAAAGAGGAGTTCCAATTGCTTGCCAAATTGGGTCATGTTTTGTCACCTTTCCACGGTCTTTGGTAAGTTTTTTGTCTCCAGCTTGATCACCTCCTTCTGTTGACTCCAAACTTTGTAGAGTCACTGTAGTAATGGATAGTAATATCACAGTGAGGTGAGGTCCCATAGGAATGTTGGGATTGGTCAGATCTGGGGGGGTAGGGACGCTTTTGAGACCACCCCATTACCTCTGTTGATTTTTAACAACCATGATTTTGCTCTGATCCTCAATATACTGTGTGATCTTGTATCTGTCGTACCAGGGGGAGCAGTGTCGCATTGCAGGAGGAACCATGGACTGCGCCACAAACTCTCGATTGTTTCATACTATTTGCATACAAGAATCCATAAACACAGCTGATATATTATACCGTAGTTTACGTTTTCGCCCCCTCAGTTTGCTTGTCTCCGCATTCTAAGGGTACTGTTTAGGATCTAAAAGTATCTACATATGTTAGAGAATATAGTGTATTTTTTTTGGGGAGAAAGGAAACTGGGAAAGTACTGATCTACTATGATCTTTTGGAATTTGCAGATACGGGTACATTTGCAGAGGTGTGGGAGCAATAGTACTTGGTGGAAATAAAATATGGTGGCCCAAAAATTCGAAGAAATCGGACTTTAAATGTGAGTGGCGTGAGAACCGGCAACACCGGCCCGGACGGAGAGATCCGTGCGAAAAGTCAAAGAGCGACTTGGAGCAAGGCATCTTGGTCCACTATCTGATCCCGCTTACCGAATATAAGAAACACTACCGTTGCAAATTGTCTACTAGTATGGCACCCAAAGCAAAGGTAAGTAAAAATGATAGAACACAAACACAGCAACGGCGATGATATAACAGAGATTACAGAAAGCGGCCAAAATAAGTCCGAAAATCACCACAGGACTGGGAGAGGGACGCGATGGGAACGAGTTCAGTGGTTTTCAGAAAACGGAACTTCGGGAGAAGAAAAAAGCGGCCGAGCTCGGCTACCTGGCGATGGATATCACAGAACCACCAAAGGGAGCGTTCTGGGGAAAATTCAACGACTGGAAAGTAGACGAAAAGTGGGTCAATTACCTAGTGATGAGCTTCACAGAAAATCTGGACAACTGCACGGATGCGGCTGCGATCGAAATAGCGGTGAAGAAAAGTTGGGTAAAGAACATGAAAGCGGTGTTGACCACGGTAGACGGGCGTAAACTCTCGGATGTACCGCAGATCGAATTCACTAACGAAGGGAAGCAAGCGATCGCGACAAACAATCTCTGGATGCTGGGCGGAAACCACCGACGCAAGGCGTTGATCGAATACAGGAAGATAAAGTCGGAGGAGCTGAAAGCGGTGAAGAACCAGATCGGGAAGATAAGTGGTGAGGAAGCCGAAGCAGGAGGAGACGGCCCAGATCTGGAAGCTATGAAGAACGCGATGAAGGTCATAGAGGAGAAGATCGCAGCTTCGAGCGCGTGGGTGATCCGACTGTACGATAGAGGTGCGTAGCAAATGGATAACAGGGCCAAGTAAAGGAAACTAACAATGAGAAAGAAAAAATCGAGGAAAACAGGAGTGATCTAGCTACGGCGATCTACCGGTTCATGTCGAGAAACGAGACGAAAGGAAACCGAATGGCGACGGAAGAAGAGCTTCTACTAGAAGTCATAGACGAATTGAAGGACGCGTACGAGGCAGACATCCGGGGTCGCACGCGAGACAAAGGCAGCGACCTAGACGCAAGCATTCTTTATCTGACATTCACAAAGATGGCACGAGAGAAAGCGACGTTGTGCAAGGAGAAAGCCGAAGAGGCGAAAGAAACTCCGAGACATCGACGCCTATATTCTGTCCCCTCGTTCGCGCTCGGACTCGTAATGGCGTCACGGATCCGTCGACACTACACACACGCACCATGGTTCGAAGTGTCAACGTTGTCTAGGATGCTCGATGCACACGGTGGGGTAAGCAGGACCAGTGACTGTAATCGGCTTCACAGCACTAACAAATGGACAGTTCATCTCCGAGTTCCTGATCGAAAGCATCGAGATGCTTGAGCGTGTGGCCAACCCGAACCAACCGCCTCTTGACAAAAAGACCATCGACGATCTGGCCACAGAGATGTTGGACTCAAAGGATCCTACAGAAGTCCAAGCGAAGTTCAAAACGCTGGGGATGATAGATGCGTTCAAAGGGCGAGGAGATGCAAGCTCGTGGAACGAAGATCTTCTCGGAAAAATCGACAAATGTTTCATCGATAACTATAAGGGCGAGGACGACTCCGCCACCACGTTTTCCAATTCTCTCTTCTTCCCCAACTCGGACAATATCAACCGCTTCACGAGATACCAATCAGACGTCGACAAAGTCCTCCAGGAATCGGACATGGCACCGCAATACAGTCGAGAGTATTTCTCATATGCCATGATTTGGCAAATGAACGGATACTCATTCCCCATACCACTTGGGACTGCGAGTGTTATCTACGCTGTCCACCAGCTTGCCACGAAGTATCGCAGAGGACTGTCCGAGGTGAGCACTGTTCCTAGCGACCAACTGTCTTCATCATATAAGAGTGCCGCGTATATCCGCATCGAGGATACGCGGCGTGTATTGGACATCAAAACACGCCGCGTATCCTGAAGTCCATTATACGCGGCGTGTATTGGACTCCAAAACATGCCGCGTATATCCACATCGAGGATACGCGGCGTGTATTGGACATCAAAACACGCCACGTATCCTGAAGTCCATTATACGCGGCGTATATTGGACTCCAAAACATGCCGCGTATCCTCGATGTGGATATACGCGGCGTGTTTTGGACATCAAAACACGCCGCGTATAATGGACTTCAGGATACGTGGCATGTTTTGGACTCCAATATACGCCGCGTATATCCACATCGAGGATACGCGGCATCTTTCCGTTTCAGTTTCTTGTACGTTCAACTGACACCATTACTTTTGTTAGGCCGTTTCATGGATTGGGGCTTGTGTGTCCTGGGCCCCTAAACTTAGTGCAAAATTCTACACAATTCACGACTCTTTCGATGCAGCCTTGACAACGGCAACTTCTGACATTCTTCTGAAAACCAATGAAATGGGTGTTCGCAGGAAGGTAGCGTATCACCGTTTTATTAAATATCTACCGCAACGACTGATTGTCGTCCTATAGATCGTTCGTATCCTATTTTCTCACTTGACCACTTCTATCGCCCAGATGGATACCCATTTCTTGAAGCATGTCAGCGCCAGGGGCCTCGTCAAAGATTTGGGGGCTTTCAAATCTATTCTCGTCACAGATGATGAGACCTCAAAGTCTTCCAAAAAGCGATCAAAGTCCGGCGACTCTTCTACTGTGCCAAAGGTTCGCGTGCCTCTTGCCGTCAAGGATTTTCTTGCCGCTGTCGAATGGACTCAAGACCAGTTCTGCGAGGAATATATCACAATCTTCAAACTCATGAATACTTCTAGGGGGGAGTTTACGCGCAATCATCGTCTCTCCACCTATAGAGGTTCTCGTCTCCTCTCTATGAGTGGCTTGCCATGGAACCCGGCATCCCGTAATAGGCCCCGTGACTGGTTGCTCATCGCCCTCGCCGTCACAGTCGAGTCTGCTCTCATTGGCCAGTATAGAGCTCGCCTTCTCGATACATGTCCAAGCGCTTCCCACCTCAGGGCCGAACTCCATACTCTTTTCGTCGGACTCTCTGTCCGTCATATCTCTTCTGGTCCAGGAAAATCCGTTCGTCATGTCTGGGAGTTCGCCGACGGTCTCTCCAGCGGCTCCAAGTCGGGCTCCGATGTCACTTACAAATTGGAGGACTTTGTGGGGCCATGGGAGTTGGCATATGCCGAATTCTCCAAAGACGCAAATGATCCCGTTCAGCCAATCATTCAGTCCCTCGAGAAGTGTAAGTACCTCACTTGCTCAGATCCTGAAGCACCCCCTGGCGCCATCGAAACTATCGCCCATCAACTTATCACGCGTCTTGCTGACGTGAGTCGTCCTCTCCTCACTTCTCTTCCCTCTCCACCCGCTGCCCACCTCCTTTTCATCTCTCCAGATCATGTATAAAAATAAAGCACGCATCGAACACTATGGCGACGATGCCACATGTGACGATCCATTCGACATGGCTGCTGCTCCCATCCCCTCCATTCCCAGGAAGCCTCACGCTGTTTCAGAGGAATATCGTGCCGAGGTACTTTTCGTTTTTCGCTCCCTATCTCTCTCACATCTTCTATAGCTCGGTTACAATCTGTCGCCCATCCTACAGTCCGTAGCCACTCGCCCAGATGTTCCTCCTTCCAAGACCACCATTCCTTCCTCCTCTTTCACCCCTTCCCTTCCTGCTGAGCTCCACGACATACCATCACGCGACCAGTCTCCCAGTCCGAATTGTCCCTCTACTCCTCCACCAGGGCAAAGACGTCCCACCCGCACTTGGTCTCCATCATCTCCAGACCCTCCGCAACGTATCTCCAAATCCCCTATCCTCCCGACCTCCTCCCGCTGTCAGTCCCCTTTCCTTCTCCATCTCCCGTCCTCCCCCTCTTCTTCTCCATTCTTACCTTTCTCTCAGCCTCCCTCGTTGATGACTCCTTCATTCGTTCGTCTTCCCCTCTCTCCTCTCACTTTACTTCCTCTCATGTTCCCTCCTTCTTCAACCCTCCTTTTCCTCTAGCCGGAGACAATGACGACATCCTTGACACCCGTTCTCCCTCTTCGCCTCGTCCGTCTATCTCCTTTTCTCTCTCGCTTTATTCATCCTTTTTCAGGTGCCCCTGATGCTGGAAAGCATCCCGCACCCTCCTCCCCAGGTATCTCTTCCTTTCCTCGTCCTCTTGCTCCTATTAATGATTTTCTTCCCTTCCCTCTTCTTTCCCGCTTTGTAGAGAACAAGCCTCCCGCCAAGAAGCAAGCCCGCCGCAGAGCCAATGACTCCCAGCCTCTCGATCCAGGCTCTTCTCGCGATTCTTCAAGGCCCTCTACTACCCAGTCCAAGAAATCTTCCAAGACTCGTCCTAAGCCCGGTCCCTCCAGGCTCATGCCTCTCTCAGATGACGCCTACGAAACCGCGCTCTGATCATTCCCTTTCATCGCGTGCCCCGACCCGATTCTCACTCTGGCAGCCGTGGATGATAGGTCTGGTTTGGGGGAGTCCATCTTTTACATACCTCGAAGTCGATTGTAGTTTACGTGCCAAGTCAGTCGTATTTGGAACATGATGTCGTTGTATTATCAAAATCGAAACATCCAGTGGACACGATGAACGTTCTTGAAAGCCCGTCCCTGCAACCCTGCACCTACGACTTGGCCGATCCTGTCAAACACCCCACATACTCCCATCAGAAGCCTAAACAAGCAACGACCTCACTTTCAGACTTCTCGAACGACGACAACCAACGAACAACCCATCTTCCCCCACACATCACGGACAACACGAGCAAGAAAATACTCAGACGCTGAGGCAAAAAAAACTCCCATCACGCGACCCGACGACGAAACGATGCCATCTCACGGTCTGGCCAAACAAGTCTCAAGTTTAGTACACCAACTAGCCTGTACTCCCGTCCCTGTCGAACCCGCAGAAACAAGTCACCCGTCACCTATAGCAGAGAACGACAAAGACGAACCTACGACGTCGAAGACAGAACAGTCAAGGCAAGAACGCCCCATCACACAATCATCCAACATGCGAAACCAACAACGCGATCCTGTGGCAACCAAAGAGACTCCCACAGATCGGAAAATCGCTGAACAACATCCCGAAGATTGTACAAGAGACGACCAATCCATGTGGGAACTTGTCCAAGCCGATCTCGAAGAAATCATACCTGCATTACAGACAAACTTCGTCTCAAAACAATCCGACCTGTTAACAAACTCGTCCGATACATCCGAGACGGACGATCGCGACGTCATTGACAGAACACCCACAACAGCGCCCCACGCAACACTCACAGTGTTTTTAGGGACAAGTCGGGGAAGACACACGAACCGAAGTACAGGGAACCCGCCGATGAACCAGAGAATGGATAATCGCAGCAAGGACTAGCTAAACACTACTCTGCAAACAACAGGTGAGGCCCATTGCCACCACCAGAAGAAATCGATACGGTGGACATACCGTACAAGACCCCCAAACCGACTCCAACCCCGAAAGACGACGCGCGAATATCCTACCTGCCAACCCAAAACAGTGCCTGTCTCAAGAAGATGCGAAGACGAATGGACCACCAACTCCGAGCCAACAGTGCAAAACTACGATCTCCAGGTGTCAGCAAACGATACACAATGATACAATAGAGACAACAGTACCTTCATAAGGAAACGATCACCAGCAGGCCAATCAAAGCGCACGACATCGACGCCTCCATAAGCCAACACCGACAGACTCGGAAGCGTCAAAGCGATCAACTTGAACGGTGGCTCGAATCGAACCAACAAACAGCAACACATAAAAAACGGCAACTTCCGAAGAGAACAACACCGCAACAGTTGGCACTTCAGAACGTACTGTCCTCAGCCTCTCCATCTTCCTCTTCACCTCTTGCTTCTCTTGTGACTAGCACAATCTCTCTTGCGAGCTATCTTCCCCACCATTCACTGTCCTACCGACCAACCGACCAAGCCTTGTCTAAGATGTCCGGCCCAGTCCGGAAGCTTGTTCATGTCTCTGTACTTTCCCTCACCTCGTTGCACCTGCTCGTCGGACAGTGCCGTACGAGCAGCTCAATCGGGTATTCAGTTGCCGACTGAAACACACAATGACAATCGCTTATTCTGGGGTCAGGGCATTGTACCACGGACAGCACTGTTGTTGTTCATTCAACGTGTAACCCCCAACTCCCGGTTGTTTCTACGTCTTACTGGATTCCTTTCTCACCACACAGATTCTGTCGCTGCCACCGAGCTGAGCCCGCTCCTTCACTTTCATCACATTGTCGCTCTCTATCTGCCTGGGGTTGTACAACTTATCGACTTTCCCTTATTAAATGTTCACGTTTGAAATCCTGTACGCACGTGTCGTTATTCATCGTTACTCCTAACCTTCCGCTTCCTTCTCACCTCCCCCTTACACACTATCTCTAGACTCTCCATCCCGCCGCTAGAAACGTACCTCCAGCAGCGGCAGTTCCTCGTCGGCGCTCACACGTGGCTTATTCTGAGCCCCTTAGTACTATCCCCTTGTTCAACGTACCGTCGACCCTTGCAATAAACCCCTCAATGACGCTGGCGTGAAAGTATCCGAGATCAACGAGGTTGTTCTAGTCGGCGATATGACACGTATGTCCCGAGTCGTCGAGACGATCAAATCCATTTTTGGTCGTGAGCGGTGCTAGTCCTCACAAGGCCGTGGCTATTGGTGCCTCCATCTAAGGTACCAGCAATATCACGGACGTTCTTCTCCTCGACGTCACCCCCCTATTTCTCAGTACGTGTCTGGGTCTCTCCAGCGCAGGCAGTGTGTTCGCTAGTTCACAGCCATCAAGACGCTTGGCGGTATCATGACCAAGCTCATTTCACGAAACACCACCATTCCCACGAAGAAGTCGCAAATCCTTCGACCCCCGCAGGTAGTCGGACTACCATCCAGGCAAAAATCTACCAGGGCGATCATGAGCTTGTCCGTGACAATAAGCTACTTGCTAACTTCATTCTTGTTGGCGTTCCACCTACCCCAAAGGGTGTACGTACCCCAGATCGAGGTCACGTTCGACATTGATTCGGGTCCGTATATTATTTCTGATACCATCCTTGGGCCTCAACCACCTCGTACGATCTTGACCCGCTATTAAGACCCTCAAAAGTACATCGTCTTGCTCAACCCCCCTACGCACCTAGCATGTTTACTGTACTCACGCATATTCCTCTCATCGTTCGCTTACGCCCCCACTCAGTAGAACACCTTTACCACGCACTTTGTTCCTTTCTATGTCCAGCTTACAGTGTCCAGCTTGCGGTCGAAATACACGGGAGCTTGAAGGAACTTTCGGTGCGACTTCAGCAAAAAAAACCTATCTTTCACGTTGTGACGTTGCGCTTGTTTGAGTAGGAGTATCACTCCTATGGTGCGACTTGTGCGAACGCTTGACCTGCACACTCCTTTCATTCGTTCAAGTGCTTTCGAGATAGAAAAATAAGTAGCAAAACGAATCTATAGAGTCAGATGGGATGTTCAGCCTCCCGGGTTCTAAGCTAGTCGAGCAGCTTTGTGCTGCCCTCAGGTTCTTCGGTAGTACACGCAATTTTGTCAATAACCGGCTGGGAACGATGGGTACCTCCGCCATACTTTCGCACGATGCCCACTGCCCTTGTTGCGTCACAACCAGGTTGTGCCGACGCTGAGGGACCTCTTTATTATCTCCTTGGGGATCTTCCCGTACACGCCGTCCTGCGAGCCAGATCAGATGTGATAGCAGACGGAAACAACACTCACGATCAACCGCATCTCGTAAGCGTGCAGATGACGCGCCGGGTCACATGACCTTCCGGGTTTGACACCGACGGCCGTCGAGCAGTCTTGTTGTCCGGTACTAGGGGCTTGGCTGGTGCCACAGGACGTAGTCGTTGTGGGGTAGCCAAGTTTGGCAGAATCCATAAACGTGGACGGGGGCTGTAAAACCGCCCATCTCAGTAATAAAAAAACAGACCGGCACAGCGTAACCTGGTCACTCACATCTGTGAAAGTGTTGTCATTACCCAGGAGATCGGTCATTTTGCAGTCGGAAATATTAAATTCCAGCGGTAGCCCAACGTTTGAACCCTTTGCCCAACTCGGCCATTCCGTTGCAAGCATTTAGGGTGGAAAATGAGCTTACACTGAAAAGGTGCCCTTGTCCCATGCCAAGGGGTGTATATGAAGCGGGGTCAATGGGATCGAGCTCGTCCAGTCCATAATTTGGACCTGCTGTAATTGTCCATGAGGCCAAGTGACAACGAGTCGGGTACCCCAATACGAACGCACCTGGCTCATTCGGGTCGGTCGGCGCGTCCAACATGAATGCACTGGATTCGTTCAGCTCAATCGCTGCCCCCCCGGTCGTTGTCGGCCCCTCAGTCGCCGCCCACATAACGTCATTTGATTGGACTGGCAAAGGACGGCGGTCATCTGAAGGGAAACCGAGTGATGGGTCGGGTAAAGCTGGACACGCACCTGGCTCGTTCGAGTTGATTGCCGCCCCCCTCAACAGGCCGATCCGCACTCACTGCGGCCACGGCTTGGTCTTTGTTGGGGCTTCCCCGTACGCTTGGATACGAAGGTACAGCACGGCGGTCATCTGAAGGGGAAGTGAGCGACGATTCGGCTACCCCAGCACAAATGCACCTGGCTCATTCGAGTCGATTTCCGCCGCCTCGCTGACAGTCGCCGTCCCCTCTTCATCCTTACCTTCGGACAGGTTGGGCTCCACGGGCTCCGAGATACCAATCGTGAAACCGAGCTCTGGATCGAGCAATGCCGCACGCATCGTTGTCTTGTTTGTTTTTGCGGTAAACTTCCCGTGTGCTGAAGCGGACCATTTGTCCTTTTGAGCAACAACGATATCCTGAAGAGCTGGTTTTGAAAGCCCGTGCCTGTGTAGATCTAGTTTGAGCAGACGGCGCAGAACGGCGAAAAGGAAGAGATGAAGCGCTCACAAGTCGGACGCTCTCAATTGACGAAAATTTGATTTGGCATCGACGACGGTATTCAGCGTTGACATTCTTTCGAAGCTTCAGGATGACGTTCGGATTGATAGCTTCAAAAAGGGGTCGCACGGCTTCAGGGGTTGGGCGGGTGCCATTTTATTGGCGCAGTAAGACGGGTTCGGTGGCAAACATTCCATCCATCCGAAATGCCCGGCTGGGCCCAGAGTATTGCTACCTGACAAATAAAAAAACAAAAACAAAAAAACAAAAAAATCATACGTTCGAAAAGTTCGACTAAGAACGCTTTCGAAAGGCCTTATGTTACGCCAAAAAAGGTCCGAAACGCCCTTAACACCTTTAGGGGGAGCCACCGCAAAATATACTTCGAACCGACCTTACCGTCCTGTCGAAAGTTTCGGGAGCATCGAATAAAAAGAACGAATAAAAAAAACATACGTTTCAAAAAGTTCGACTCTAAGAACGCTTTCGAAAGGCCTTGTGTTACGCCAAAAAAAGGTCCGAAACACCCTTAACGCCCTTAGGGGGTGCCGCCGCAAAAAATACTTTGATCCAACCTTATAGTCCTGTCGAAAGTTTCGGGAGCATCGAATAAAAGAAACGAATAAAAAAAACATACGTTCGAAAAGTTTGACTGTAAGGGCACTTTCGAAAGGCTTCGTGACTCCGAAAAAGGTCCGAAACGCCGTTGGAACAACCAATATCCGGAAGTGAGCGATGCACGATTTGAGTTATGTGGTCAGGGAAGACTATCTAGACTATCACCTCAAAAAAGTGATGGTCCACATACTTATTGACGTAGTACATCGAAAATATATCTAATGAAGCCGCATCGGGATGTATCGCACATCTTCAACAAAGGGCCCGAATACTTGTGCGTGGTAAAAATAGGTAAGACTGCTTGGGAAGCGAGGACAAGATCAGAGCGAAAGTCAGGCACTTTCGTCGCGTCCCAATTTTTCGTGTAGCAGAGGTTCATGATGACGTCGACGGCAAAGCAGTGGAGGCCCAGCACGAGATTGCGGAACTTATCCTTTGTATCGCAAGAACCAAAAGTTTGAATAACGATGCCAGTTCAAATCAAAGGGCCTCTCACCTGCCGCAAATTGTTGAGCTAAGGCGTCGCAAAGAACGTGCGCCTGACGCATTGATAAGTGAAACAGCTACAACAGTGGGACTGTGTCCTACCCGTTCCTGTACGAGATATTGTAATTGGATGATCGATGTCCTGGAGAAGAACGAGGTAAGGTCATCTCTACGCCGTTTAGCGTCAGAGTAGTGTATGGGGCCACATGTTGAGGTATCCATGTCGTAGGCGCGATAGAGCGAGTGGTCCTTGTCCTATTTGTTCTTGTTCTTGTATATTTCGTTATACGCAGCAGGTAATTTGTGCGTTATAACAGGCAAAACAACGCAGTAGCATTCAATATGGACGAACTTCGTTAGGTGACCAGCGAACAATCTCTCCTAGAGAAAAGGTATATCAAGGAAAGTGACAACAGAATATTTTGCGCACCATATTGTCGATGAAGTTGTGCATGCAAGTCGCTCACTGGAAAGGACTCGCCCTTGATGAGCTCACGATACGCTAGCCATTGCCTGGAACAGGCAGCAAGTTTGGGTCCACGTGTATGCGCAGGAACATCTCGCTCTCGGGGACAACAGCACAAATGCAGGAAGCAAATGCCGAGATGCCTACAACAGCCTAGAAGAGCGAGCGCCAGGTAGTGGAGGTGTGCGGAATGAGCCGGAGATTCATGCTGCAGCAAAGAGGCCCGCAGGTAGTACCCGCAGGCGTATCCCTGCTGGAGTATGCTGGACCCGAGACCATGCACTTTGACAGGGGATTCTCGAGCGCGGTTGATGATACGAGACCCCAGACACCACCCATGTACTACCAAAGATGGAGCGAAGGGCGAGGAACTGTTTGAAGGGTGTTGACAAATCCAGAGCCGAGCTCAAGGACGGAGGACGCACAGAAAAGTAGATATATCACGAGGGGCCATAAGTTCCGCCTGTAGCGGTCGGACAGGATACCGAAAATGACCCAGGGTAGTGGGAGACGATCAGCATCCTTCCCGAAAGCGGACACCTGGGGAGATGAAGGGTGAGTAGAACACGCCAGACGTGGAGTGACAGGTGACAGGTGACAGCTCCCCGATCAAAAAAAAAAAACGTGTGACAGCTCGTACAATCAACTTTCAGTCATAAGGTACAGAAAGGGGGACGAAGTAGAGGGTAGAAGCTTTGTCCTTATCGAATTGCTTCTGAAGACAAATGACACTGAGCAATACGCTGAAAAAGTCAATCGCATCGCAAGGAGGACTCGGAAGTTCCTATGTGGCTTCCTATGTGGCTTAGGCTGCTTACCGAATCGTGCCGACACATACCTCGCTGGGATCTCCACGCTTTCCCCATCGCGGTGTGCAGAGTTGTAGGATAATCCCGTTCTTGGTGGGAAAAGCGGAGCGATCAAATGGCGGTAGGAGGGTCAAGAAGCCGACATTATGAAGTACTTCGTTAGTGGTTTGAGTATAAAATAAGAACGAAAAGTGTTACTTGCGTGTTATACCCATAGACGGAACAAATGACGGATGGCAAGAGTGGTGGGCTTTCCGATCCTCGGGTACTACCCGCAAAGGAGGAAGCAGTGGTGTGGTCGGGGATCCGTTGACATGTGGGTCGGGGATCAGTGAGTACTTTGCAGGGTTATATAGAGATGAAACTTAGCCTTTTCTCCCCTTCGTGGGATTTCCTGGCGTCGCTGCTCGGAGGCGCTCCGCATGGAATCTCAGCATGACGCCCACGGGGATGTCGCTGCCGCTGCCGGAGGACACCGCCAACGCGAACCGCGCGACCCCAATCACGACGGCGACGATAACGCGATGGAGGGGCGAGGATGGGGACGCCGGCGGTAGCGACGGGTACGTGGCGAGGGTGAGATGTGGTTGCCGGGTATCGCCTTCCCCGAGGCTGAAAAAAGCAGTGAAACAAATGAAAAACAATTACTCTAAAGCAAGATAGATGCTAGCCAACCCGACCAACCCGAAATCGCGATCCTCTCACACTTCGTCCTTCATAATATTAGTATAAATACTCATATAGATTGATGCACATACCCCGTATGCCTCATCTGTGGGGTAAATGTGGTGTGTCGTTACATGCGAGCCATCTTCTCTGGTAAAATCCACCGTGAGATGGCCGCCCGATCCCGCTGCACCGCTTTCGCCGTGCCAGCCTATGTTCCTGCAAGCGATTGTGAGTGCAGAGGGCACGTTAAAGAGGTGTCAGAACGTACCTCACAGTCGCGACCTTTACCCCCATTTTCTCAAGCCATCCTCTATTCCTCAAAAAATGAGCGTTGATGCGGTTTTTCGTGACCGCCCGTTTTCGTTTGCTACGCTTCGCGCGATAGAGTTCGCCCAATACAATGACGAGAGACATCGGAAGGGAGTGAGGAAGACGAGGCGACGGTCAAAGGAAAAGAGCTAAAGATTTGTACTCGTTTATGTTAGCCCGGGAATATCAACGACATAAGAAAGACGAACGTGAATCTAAAGATCCCTCTGCCACCAAACGAAGCCTAGAAAGCTATCTCACAAGCTGCCTCTCTTTCTGTTCTCGATCTCGTCATCGGAGATATCCGAAGCGATACTGTCGACACGGGAGGTAGAGAAAACCCTCTCACCTGTCTTCTCTCTCTGCTTCTCGGCCTCGTCTTTGGGTTAGGGTTAGTGTTTGAGGTAAGATTGACGACGCTGGTGAGGCAGAGAGGTGAGTAACCGATACGAGAGGAGGATAAAGACCTTCTCACCTGTCACGTCGCTCCCTGTTTCTCGGCGTCGTCATTGGGAGACTAGATGACAACGATAATCCGAGACTCAGATCCAGACGTCTTGTCAAGTCCATAGGCGATGACAGCTACCGTAGGCTTGTTGACAATCTGAAGGCCTGCAGCGGTACCAGTATCTTTGGTCACCTGACGCTCAGAGCCGAAGTAGCAGACGAGAACCGTGACAGTATCTCAAGCAGTATCATTGCTGAGGTTACGGTAGGCCTCAGTGGTCTCCTTAGTCCTGCCTAGGACCACGAGAGATCCAGACTTCCCCAAAAGTTAGATCACACCCTTCAGCGCGGTACTTCAAGCTCGGCCAGCCAGGGAGGAAGGAAGAGATACGGTAACACGCACGTTCGCCGAAGACAGGAAAGATAAGAGAAGCAGGATCGATGTCGCGAACAGCAGTTACAGCACGCATCCACGAAGAGCTGAAATAGCAGAGAGAGTCGTTAGGATCAAGGGAGCAGTGTGGCTAGTGATTGAAGTGATCGGTGATCGATTCGAACTTGAACGGAAGACCTTTCTATGCCGGTGGTACAGTACTGACTGCCAGTGATGGCTACCCAACAACAGGTACCCGGCCCCTTCCGGGCTACAAGCAGACTAGTCTTAGGGGAGAATACTGGCCGATGAACAGAGATGGGAACTAGCCGCTAGAGCGGCGGCAGTAGTAGTAATTGAAGGGCCGTCGACTTTGGGAAAATGGTTGCGCCCTTTGTAACCTGACATTTCTACCAAGGGCAACTTGAACCTGAAGCGGCTAATCTGAAGGCTGGGAATGATGGCACAACTCAGATACGAACAGACTAACGAAGGGTAGGCTGGAGGTGGCCAAGCAGTCGTTTTTAAGAAATTTGAATGCCAGTGGTAACTTGAAGTACTAGGAGACTCAGAATCGACACGGTACATCACAATGGGACTATACCGTCTTTCCAGCGTTGTCTAAGGACAAGAAAAGGATTCATTATTGCAGAAGCCTGCATATATCCGGGAGTACCAATTGAAAAATGATGCCAGTGATTCCAGGTCAAGTTGACTTGACCCAAGACTTGACTCCTGGAAAAGCGTCCGACGGAAAGCGTGGGATTGAAGTGGCGTGGGAGTTCTTTAATTGGGTGTGGAGTTACGCACATGTTGCCAATATGATATCTCTTGTCCCCATACATTCCCACTATAATTGCTGCACGAATTCACAAATACGAACGGGATCTTCTTACGATATGGAAATGTGACGGTACTACGTGTTTTCAGGTCAGTAATGCCAGTGGTTATGTATAAATGGGCCTTTGGAGCCATTTTTCCCCCTATCTTTTGACGTTGTGACGCCAATGTCCACAGGGCAGTCTGACCCATCTGCGAATGGTAGTCCAAAGCGGTGCCAGTGTGGTACTGCCCATGATGCCCCAGGCTTGAGGACTCCGTATTGGGGGAGTCAACCTCGTCGGAGATCCCTCTCATCACCTGAACCCCCTAATGAGGACGACGGGCAACCGGCTAGGCAGAGGCAGCGGCGGTCAGGACTTGATGATGATCAGCCTGATGAGAACGGCGAGAGTCTCTTACAGTATGTTCTCGAATTCACTTCGGTTCCCTCACTGAAATAATCATGTCATCAGGCTCCCCGATGATGAAAGCGGTGACTCTTCTCTCATCGACTCCGCTTACTGGAATTTAAAGGGACGATCATCGGGCGTTATGCTGAAATGTGGGACAATTACTATCAGATCTTAAATGTGGGAATATCGCGCAACCCGAACGTTGACGAAGACTACTTGCACACGAAGTTGTAAGTGACTCGCCGTGTTCATAACCTTTTAAATGTACCGACAAGGGTTTTCAGACAGAACCAACAATATAAGAAATTCCTCGTCTTGATAGAAATTTCTCCAGCTTTGGTCCCTCTACTTCAGAAGGCCAAAGATAATAAAACCGGCCAAGAACTCGCAAGGCAACTTGATTTAGCGGTATTCAAATTCAGCCTTTCCTATCTTGTTTACTGACTCGGAAATCACTATTATCCTAGATTGATGCAGGCCGTAAACAAGTGCGGCGAGTCGACGCGAGCGGTATTTGTGGTGCAATTAGCCAGTGGCCCAGCATCAACTGGGAGCCAGCTTACCCAGTTGTACGCCGCCTTCTTGGATTCAACCACAACACGTCAGGTGAATTACTTTGCCCAGTTACACTTAATTGGCGTGATCCTAGGTGGGCTTTTCTTTGTAACTGTGGGCCAATGCCACTCATAATGCACCTTCAGTGTCCGTGAGAGACTCCGTCGTGGCATGCAGGCTGTTACTGCTGCTGACCATCCGGCATTTCTCTGGCCAAAGGGTTACTTCGACATAGAAGATATCCATAGAGGGTTTCTACGTGGTGAGGTGCTCGTGACGGTATGTCTCCCTCTCTGTGATTTTAAGTTACTGACGATATCCCAAAGGCATACAAGCACGTTTTTATTTCTCCAAGCTCCGCGAAAGAGACCAACAAGTCGACGCGTGGTAGCGATGCCAGTGCTGCCTTACATTTTGTCACTTATGAATCTATTGCCTACGTTGCAACGCTGGTAAGCGGATGTCCAGGCATGTGATTGGATTCCTACTAACTTCGGTACTTGCTCCGGTATAGATACGTTTTGGGCTCTCCGATGATATGACCTTTTGTGCGGGTGGACATGACACCGATGGAAAAGGAAGGGGAGGGTTTCCATACCGTCAACTCTACCACGAGCTCCTCGAATACAAGGACTTGATGTCAAAGGAGGAGCTGGAAGACCTCATTGAATGGTGGAATGAGTAAGCTTTCCTCTCGCTTCTCGGCCAGTCATTCACGCTCCCTTAAATGTTCCTAGGAAGGCTTCCTCAGACGTATTACTCTAACGGTACAATAAAGAAGGGCAGTGCGGGTGCCATCATGCGGGAACAGGCTAAAGTGAGGCGACTTGCACGTGAACTTGAAGCGGCAACACGTGAACTTGAAGCGGCAGCGGCGGCTGCACAGGCAACAGAAATGGTAGAAGTGACAGGAGGCCCGAATAAATAGCAGCAGTCAAGGCAATAGTAGTAGGCTACGGAAGAGTGAAATCGCTGACCAGTCCACAGTCGCTAGTATTAGACTTATTAGTATGCGCATCGGACGTGTCCACAACTCAGTTGTATTTGCCCCATGACAGATTGTACGGCCCACACTTAGTATTATGACCGTGACCCGTGATCGCCGGCAACGCGACACCATCACAAAGAACCAACTTGAACTGAATAACCATAACCGTGACGATGATGTGTGGTGGGCCCGAAATCGTTCACTTTCGGTCTCGGTCCGGCATTGCGTGGCTTAGCTGCCACCCGTGACTGGCATATCCGAGTCGGTCTCGTGTTCCCACCGCCCACGGGCCAACCCTTCGCTCTCTCCACACACACAACACACTCTCTCCGACGCTCCTTTGTTTCCTCCCTCGCAACCACGAAAATGGACAACGATGACGCCGATGGCACTTAGCCCACTCGAAGACGGGCCGCGCGTCTTCGCACCTCGTGTCGCTTTGTTCCCTGCCAGTGGGCCTTCCACTGGCACTGGCAACCTCGTCGCATCGTCGTCATCGATTCCTTTCACCATCGCTTCGCCCGTCGAACGCTTCGGCCACGCCGCTCCTTTGTCTCAGCAGAGGCACGCTTCGATCTCTATTGTCTCTGTCTCCATGCCTTACTAACTCCGAGTCGGATCCTTCGTATTGTAGCGCCTCCGCCGTCGTTGCCGGCTTCTCGTTGTCTCGGATTCGGCTGACCTCTGTCTCGTACCTTACACCTCGATCCCGCGCCTCACCTCCATATTTCGCACCTCTGTGTCTCGTTGTCTCGCTTCCCACCTATGCCACCGAATTCCCTCTTCTTGCACTTCTACCTTACCGCTTTTCCGTGGCTACTACGTGTTTGCCTGTATTAAAAGACCACACACCCTTACTGCTGAATGGACGGTGATTGTTTTTTTTACTCTTTCTCGTGTGACTCGGTTCGACGTCCCTACTGTGGGCACTTGCAACCAACTCTGCTCATTGCTGTCTCGTTCTCACTGCCACAGGTGACATCGCCTCTTGTTTCGATTCGTCTCGCTCGCTTGTACTCGTACTACTCAATTAGGATATTGTTTGGCGCAACCCCATCAGTCATCTTTTTTTCACAAACGTCTATGCTTTCAAAATAGCTGTAAAAAGACCGGACATCGCTCAAATATTCGTGTCATGTGCAACATACATGCGAGAGAAGAGAGGCAGAGCGGCGACAAATACCACTACCACGATGATGACGAATACAACTACAGTGATGACGACGAATACGATCACGACGGCGGCAGGGTTAATGATGACCACGATGGCAGTGGCTCGGGTAACGACCTACGTTTGTGTCGTCCATACACGCACAGCAATAAAACATACTAGTATTAGAACGCGATCTCATGTGTATGGTGATCAATGTACTTATTCACATAATATGCCTTAAAGACATCAAGCGAATATGAAAAGTGAAAGTCTAATGGCAATTTATCATTGCCAAAGGCAGGGATCAGATGGGCGCCCCGTAAAACTGAATCCAGATGCACTACTGTCCTGTCTCGTGTGCCGCGTGTTGTATCAGGGCATACTACCCACATCCCTGTCACCGGGTCGCAACCCATCCTCGTAAACCATTCAACAAGAGCACAGGGATAGAGCAGATTGTTGTAGAATAAGGAGAAAAATAGTTGAACCCGTACCACATTCATCCCCAACATGCCGGGCTTGGTATCGTCTTCAACAACAAATGCGCAGTCACGTCGTGGCTCGCGCCGTCTCCACGAAGGTGTTGAACGAATGCGCTCACGTCGCATACCATGTGCGCCACTTGCGTCGCTTGGGGCAAAGAACGTGGCTACCGCCAAATGAAATACCGAAATTTTGCACGTCGAGAGAACGATAGCATCAGGGCTTATACCTAATTGGTTGCCTATACATTCCTGGGTCAAATATGGCAAGTCAGGTTCCCCAACAGAGAGAGAGAGTCCCTCGATATCGTCTGGATAATTGGGCGCTTCCTGAAATCAAATAGCAGTCGCATGTCCAAAGAGATAAACGTACCACGAGTCCGGGCCAGGGCAACATGCCCGAGGACATTCTTCTCCATGGGGCTGTCGTCATCGTCATCATCCTCCTCGCCATCGTCTTCCTCAGTAGACATATGTTGGGGACCGGGGGGCTGTGAGACACCAAGGTGCAACCCTAGTAATAAGTCGCGTGAAAAGAAGTCGCTGCGCATCGCAGCAAGCTTGTCAAGCCGTTGATTAATGAGTAGCATTTGTCCTAGGGCTTGATACCTGTTTGATCGGCGCCATGGTTTCTTGACAGCAGTAATGTGGCGGGATTCAGTGATGGACGAACATAGCCCACCAGGAGCACCAAAATCTTCGATCTGTCGGCGGTAGTGGAATATAGAGTGCTGTCTGGGGAGCGATGAGAAACCTGTTGGCCGGACACCAGAAGTCCGGAACACCTCTCGCAGTTCCTTGTAGTTGTCCAACGTGTGCTGGAGAGTGTCCAGGGCATTAGAGTCAACGTCTTGGCGTCGAGAAATATAGCAGGCCTCCAAAAATGCACCGAGGCACTTGACAATATCATCGGGTACGTACCCAACGATTGCTGGGAGATACACTTTCATGAGGGCCTTAGAGTCGTCCCCTGTCCACTGCTTGAAGCGGCGACCATGTGGGAATCTGCGAAGACCGGGAAAAGCAGGTACTGCAGCAATCCTTTGTGCCAATTAGATGCAGCACGGAAACAATGTAGTTCAGTAATGAGTGACACACCGTCGGTCGATGTCATCTAGAGTAACACTTGCTCGAATTTCACCAAGCTGGATCACGAGAAACTCGCACACCCATTCCACCAAATTGTCCTTGAATGTGCCCTTAATAACCTGGTGCAGCAGATCTGGTGATATCATTTGATATATATTGGCACGTGGGAAGTTGGATGTGAACGGCTGCGGATGCATCAATGGGAGTCAGGCAGCCTACGTGAGTGCTTGCACACATCGCATCATGTGGAAAACCTACGACAATATCGTCATCGATTCCGTACTCATCCCACAATGTTTTGGAATTGAGGAGATCCCTGAGAGTCTCCATGTAATTTGGTGTGCGAGGGACAGCGTAAACATCTAAATTAGTTGGAAGCGCTGTACATCTGGGAGTGAGTGTAAGCCTTAGCATTTCCACAACAGATAGAATGTACACACTTGGGGCACCAACCCTGAATAATACCCGTGAGCATCACTTGCTCAGGATAATCGGCAATGAAAGCGATGAGGTCAAAAATCACACGTCTGAAATGACCATCTGGACACCTTCGGACAACGGGTGTAGTCATCCCTGGTCAGAGTGGAGAGAGAACTTCTGCAAGGGATGCGTGATACAACTGGCGTTTGAAAACTCGAAAACGGGGGCTGTCGTCATGACCGCGGTCACCTGAATGTATGAACAGCTTGAGCACGCAAGACACTGAAAGCCTGGAGAAATCACTTACACTTTGGGATGGCGAGAAATGCTATGGGTATGACAGCATTTCGATGAGCACGCCAGACTGTATTATGAGGGTTACCGATCGATAGGTAAACCGGGTGATACTCGACATATCCGGTCACACAGATACTGTGGTCTTGTCACTCCTGAGGATGAGAGGGCAGTACATAGCCCGCTTAGTACTTGAGTTAGATACAAAGATCTTGTCCTTGTCCACGCTACGTGCGTCAATATACATCGCAAAATGTGAATGATAAAATACTGCTCACACTGTTCCTCCAAGCAACGTTTCCTGACATTACGTTGTTCCATCAGTGCACTCCCTTTGCATCGAGGTCGACATAAGGGCGCAGATCAAATTGCCCTTCAAAGTCGGGGTTATTTAGCATCGCCGAGACAATGGCATCCGGGTTGCGATACCAGACCTCATAGGTCGTCTGCATCCAGGACGGAGCACTCTCATCAATATCTTCTGAGAGTCTTGTCACCAGGCATTCCCAGGGGATATCTCCAAGAGTGGACGAGTCAATGATGGCATGCATCTCTTCATGATTCTTGAACAGCGCAGAGGTGTCAAACTCAGACATAGACTGAGCCCACAGATTGAGAATGGTGTCTATATTAGGAGCAGAAAGCTCAGCATGGTGATAGATAAGGTCAGCTAATTCGAACTGGACCCAGTCGGTGAAGGGTTCCCAGTCTGAGTCGCCTCTGTGGTTCACTGGCAGTGCCCTTTCCCAGGCTTGTGGCAGCCCACCTGGTGGCAAGAAGCTTCGTCTCTGTTGCATGGGAGGGCTGCTCATATTGTGGTCAGTGCGTGAACATGTGCCCAAATATCTAGGGCGTATGCACCTGTTAAATGGGGATGCTCTATCCTCTGGCCAACTGGTGCTCTGCCTGTGTCACAGGCACTGGCATGGTCTGCCAGTGAGCCATCTTCATCCACTTGTATAGGATGCCCATTGGAGTCGACATGCATTGCATTGACATGGCATTTACGCCCACGACGATTCCTGAACCTTGATTTACAACTACGGTAGGTACACGGGAGCTCTTGTGGTGGGAACCTGTGCCTGGGCAGCATGGGGAGTAGTAGTAATTTACGTGAAGTATGAGGAGGAGGAACTTGAAGGTGACCTGATATCAATGCGCTCAACAGAAGATGTGGAGATGGCTTTGGTGATAAAACGAAAGTCGTTCTGCAGTAAGGCTAGTGCTGGAAGCTGGCCCAAAACAGACATCGGTAGCTGGTCCAGGACTGAGCCGTTAAAGCAGCCTGCTGGTGGTAGGATGTTGTGAACACATGACTCATCTGTTAACCTGTGACTTGCAGATATTATTAAGATGACATGCAAGCCTGTATAATACAGGTATTCCAAGATTGTTTCCCTTCTCATGTCTTATAGTAATATTGTATCACACCCACTGTGGGAAGGAAAAGGATAGCGTCAGAGAAAGATGTGCTACCCCTATATGATAGACATGATGTGCTATTTACAGACAAACTTTTGGTCAGAGTTTCATATTAACTTGGACTCAGCCAGTTGATACCAACTCCTTTTTAACACTCCCCTTTGGTGAGGTTAATGGGCAATGCTGGGGTAGTATGCAGTCACGTGCCAGTGACTGCAAGAGTGATAAGTCAATGGGGATTGAATACAAGCACAGTTTTTGCATTTAGGCAGACAGAAGGGGTACAAGTCAAGATACGATTCATTACATTTCTTGGGCCCATTCAGGGCTTGTTTTATACATATAAGTACAATAATATCAAATGCTTTTTCAAAAATGAGTTGGCATATGAGTAAGAACACTTAGGGAGTCATATAGTAGCTTGGGCAGATGCATGGGCCATTGGGCATGATACTGAATCATGAGTCATGTCGCACTTGCTTCCCATTTGAGGCTGCAAACCATCCTTCAGACAGGAGGGGAAAAGTGCGGCAACCTTCAAGAGTATGAAGTCATAGAAGAAGTACATACACATCATAGCTGCTTGAAGCAGCTTTCCAAATCTGCAAAATGTATTGTAGTGAAGCTGGTAGAACACATGAGAATATGTGAAGACCAGAAACATACAAGCCCCTATAGGGTGGGTTCAAAAATTTAGGCAGGCCAGAACAGAAAATGCCCAAGGCCAAGCATGATACACGCGAACACTACCACTGCTTGGTCCTCTGGCGGAACGAATCTGCCACCCTTCACATTGGTTTCAATCCCATCTCTTCTATATGTCTTTTATGCTTTGGTCTTGGCAATGCTTTTGTGAGGATGTTGGCTGTTTGGTCTGGGTCTCGACAATCTCCTAGTTCCACCACACCTTTTGCCACCAATTCTTGGATTAAATGCCATCATGTGGCAAGATGTTTCAATCTCTTGTGGAACTTTGGATTTTTTGCCATCACTGTTGCACTCATGTTATCCTCTTGGATTAGTGTGGGATATTTTTGACCATAGCCTAGCTCCTCATATAGGTTTCTCAGCCATGAAGCTTCTTGGCTTGCCTCAGATAAGGCAATGTATTCTGCCTCAGTTGAGGATATAGAGCTGTTATTGACTGTTTCTTTAACATCCAGATGATTGTTCCTCCACCCATTAAGAAGACATATCCCATAACCGATTTGTAATCATCAGTATTGGCATACACTGTGTTGGAAAACCCATGGAATAGATTGGAGTTTTTTGTCTCAAATTTCTTCCTTGAGTAAGTAATTCCATACATCTTTGTGCCTGCAAGGTATCTTAATATTCTTTTTAGGGCTCTGGTATGTTCCAAACTTGGATTGGCTGTATATGAGGCCAGTCTGTTAATGGCATATGCTATATCTGGTCTGGTTGCATTTTCCAGAAACTGGAGTTTGCCAAGCAACCTTGTGTAGGAGTTGCTCCTGCTCCCCTTGTTCCCATCCAGATTAGGTAAAAGTGGTGTATTGGAGTTGAGTGGAGTTGCCATGGGATTTGCACACACTGCATGCCCTCTTTCTTGAGGATGGCTTCAATGTATTTTTGCTGCATTATCTTGATCGTTGTATCATCTCATGTTATTTCTATCCCAATTGTAACGCCGTCACGACGTCAGCTCGACTTGAGCTTCGATAAGGCGACCGTGTGACTTAGCTAATCACGCCCTGGGGCGTATGGCACGAAGGCAATCTTCTAGATGTTCGAAGACACTAGTATAACTTGTGAGGCCCTATCCGAGTAGGGGTAAGATCCAAAATGCGAAGACAAGAAAGTGACGATTGAAGAAGACCAAGATGGCGTATCTTGGTCTTCCGCAGCTATCTTAAATACAGATGGAGCAGGCTTTCAAGTGCTGCTATGAGTCACGGTAATGTAGCGTCCAACGTATCGCGTAAGTAGCGCAATCCTAGTACTACTACTACCTGTACTAGGATCGAGTCATCCTTCAGCTCCTAACTCCTATCGTAAACCCCGAGTCCGTGACTAATCTACCTTACAGCCATAGCCACAACCGGTACAGTAAGGGTCCAGTGCATGCAACCGTAACATCAATGATCTTGGTTGGGTCTCCCATGTCTGTAACTTCCCACTCTGAATGTAAGTTAGCTTTTGTATGCTCCATAGCTTCCATTGACATTGCAAATAGCATAAGGTCATCAACCCATACAGTTATTATCTCCAGGTCAGCTCCCCTTCTGATGTATGCACATGGATCAGCCTTCAGAGAGGTGAATCTGTGCTTATTTAATTTATCATTGAGTTCTTTGTTCCACTCATGCCTGGACTGTTCAAGTCCATATAGGGTTTTTATGAGCAGACATACTCAATCTGTGCCATCTTTGTAGCCTTCAGGTTGCTGCATATAGACCTTCTCTTTGAGGACTCCATTTAGGTAAGCCCCACTGATTCTCCAAGTCTGGGTACCCCTTCCATTTGATGAGGTATTGAAGCTTCTTTCAACAGCCGAAATGCCGAGAGTTGAGAATGGCCTCGACTTCATACTCCTCCTCTCCTTCTACTAGATCTGATGGCGGTTGAGGGAAATTTTCACCATGAAAAGCTGTACTTTTGTATGGCATGAGAAGGTCTATGTGAAATACCAGGTGGATGCTCCACTGCATGGGAAGTTTGAGGCAATAGTTGTAAGGGGACATCACCTTAATGACCTTGAATGGTCCATGGCATCGTGCTGCTAGTTTTGTGGTTGGTTGATTGGTTCAGAGGTGTTTGCCTTCTAACCACACCTGGTCACCTATCTGATATCATGGGGTGTCTTTGTGTCTAATCCAGCTATCTTGTGCCTTCTTGATAAGGTCTTGTGCCAGTTGTCATGCTTCCTTTAATTGTGTCAGCCTTGTGATCACGTTTGGAATAGGTGATGGCTTATCTGTCCAATCAGCTGTTGGGTTGTAGCCCATAAGGAGCATAAATGGTGATTGCTTCATGTGTTCATGAGTCTTTGTGAGTCACTGGTTTGCTTCTTGAGGGTAGGGTTTTGTGCAGCATTGGTGAGCGGTGAGGAGAAGGTCTGCTGATGCACGCTACGAAACACTTTGACAAATGCTTGTGCAGGATGGTTAACTGTGGTTTGATTCAGGCAGCTGGTCTGGGAGACTGTGTACAAGCATTGTAGGTAATTAGGAGAAAACTATAGAATGGCTGGGGTAGTTTGACAGCATAGAGAGAATGGGCCAAAGCGCGAAGCACTTCATGATTGAAGATGGGACTTTGCTGCCAAGCTGAGGTCGCAACACCCGACCTGTTAGGAATTGATGATGTGGTGAGTGAGGCTCGGCCCCCAAAAAATAGGAAGAGAAGGCTTACCTGGTGGATATGAGAGAAAAGACATGGCTGCACAAGGAGGCAGTGAAGATGGTGTTTTAGCAAACTGGGGGCATGGTGTAGTGGATGAAGGATTCATGCAGAGCAGGAGCAGCTTGAATGTATGGTGCGATGATGATGGCATGCTTTTGTAGGTATAGCAAGAAAGAGTCCCCAGCCCAACAACCCTTTGTTTTTACGATGTAGAAGGGAACCCCCTGAAGAAGATATTCAAGGGTGGATCCGATCTGTATGCCATGCCCTTGCAGAGGCTCGAGGCCAGCTGCACAGGTGGCTTTCCCAATTCTTTTGAGGAACTTCAATTTTGTGAGTGGGCGGCACGCGTTTTTGGCCCAATATGCAAATAGGTGCAATGCCTTGGAAGGCTGGTTGATCCAGAGGTGGTTTTTCAGGGCTGCTGTGGGGTCTGAGTCTCCATTTTGTGTGGCCCAGTAGATGTCCTCACCTTTGTTGCCCACAGACTTAGTGGTGGGAAGGTGAAGGACCATGACCTTGAAGTCATTGCAATCCTGGTCATATGATAAGTTTCAGGTGGTGATGTGGGCATTGGGGGGAAACTATCCAGGGTGCGGACTGTGAACTCACTGAGCCTGGCCGAGGCATAAAAACATGTGGTGAGACATGCGAATACTGCTGCGTCCACCAGGTCCTCCAGGTCCAGGTGCTGCCAGATGGCTGTGATGAAGCTGGGCATGTAGGGGAGTCTTTCTTTTCTTTTTGAAGAGCTTGGGGTCAGCTTGCAGGCGGCTCATAGCATGGTCTCCATTTGGTTCTTGTTGAGGATCCAGGGAATGCTGTGCAGGATGTGCCAGGTGCACACCCCGTTGAGGTAGTTGGAGATGGTTTTGCCAGAGTATGCCACTGCCATGTGTGTGACAAAAGCTGCAAGAAGGTCTTGTGCGGTGGGGGCTCTGGCTGATTCTGGGACTCCTTTGCCGTTGCAAAAACAGTGCCACATCAGGAGGCCTGAACCATATGTGGTGTGGGTGTCCTCCTCCCAAGCGTGTACCATCATGTCTTTGATGCGTTCTCTTTCTGCTGAGCTGAGTGAGGAGGTGCCAGTGGGCAGGGTTGGGGGTTTTTTTTTTTTTTTAAATCCATTTACGTGTGCCTCGGGGCCAAATACCCCATGTAGCACGACACTATGTGTATCTTTACATGACAAAATATTGCTGACTATTAATGAAACTGTGCATCATATGTCTCCTCCCCGTGAGGGGCAGCAAGCATCAGTCAAGTGACGGGTTGTGAGGGCAACAGAGTCTTGAAGTCGCTTATGCTTGGGTCGGCTATTTGGGTCTTGAGCGGGAGCCTTTAGCCTGGGCCTTCCCAGCAACACCTGCAGTTCCCTTCATGTCTTGAGTGGGCCTGGTGGGCGGCCCGGCTGTGTATGGAGAGGTGGGGGTGGAGAGGATTTTGAGTTCCAGCTGTCAGTAGTTAGCAAGGGAGGGGGATTCAGGAGGCGATGGCAAGTCTGGTTTGATTGGTGTGGGAGTTTTGCCTTTGGATGTGGGTTGGTGTTGCTTCCACTTCTTGATGGTGGCGCAGGTGCCAAAGACAAAGAGCGTCTTACTGGCCAAAAGGCCACGTGCCAGGGAGCCATCTGGGTCCTTGAATGCCACCACGAGGGAAGAGAGGGCGTTATTGGAGTATGAGGAGGGGCTGCGGATTCAGCTGGGTCTCTGCGTGATTGTGAGAGTGGCATAGTTAGGGTTTTCCGAGACTAGGGCTGCGTGGCAGGTGTCAGGGGAGTGAGCAGATGTAGTTGGTGAAACTCCAGTGGGGACGCTGTTGATGAGAATTTTCAACCATTTTACATTAGGTCTTATGTAAATGGGGTGGGAATCGTGAGAGGCTGGAATTCTCTCGGAGAAGTGCTGATGTATGGTGGGAATAGCGAGTTGGAGGTGATGTGCCATGGTGTTGGGGCCGCCCATTAGGACCAGGTTGTCCCTAGCAGTCCACTTTACAGTGGAGATGTGAACTTGGTCGTTCTGGGCTGCTGCCAGAGCAGAGTTGATGCTGGTGCAGAGTTGGGCCGGGGAAGGCCTGTTGTCTTTCCAGTCAAGGTGCGCGAGGCTGATAACCACGCTAGGGCGTGGTGGCAGGGCAGTCACATTTGCAAAGGAAGGGGCTGTGGCCTTGGGTTTCTTTTGAGCCAAGGGTCCTGCTTGAGTAGGCTTTGGGGTGTGAGGGGGTTTGCTAGTCTGTGTGCTAGATGCCAGTGCCTTTTGAAGGGCCGAGAGTGATTTCTTAATGTCCGCTATGTCTTTAAGAGCATTTTGAGGGAGGGGTTCTGTGGGTGGGGGAGGGGGAGAGTCCCTGAGGAGTGTATAAATTGTGGTGTGTGAGAGGAAGGCATTGACGTGTTGTCGCAGCACGTCTGTATGGTCTGGTGTGGAGGCTAGGAGCTTATTGATACCAGATGTAACAGAGGAGAGGACCCCCGCAATTTGTTGTGGAGTGATGGGGGGGGGGGGTTTAGGTTTGGGTGGCATGGTGGTGGTACAGAAGAAAGGAGTTTTTTGCAGGGTTGGGGTGTAAAACGGAGTCCACAGTCTCAGGCGATCCCGAGTGAGGCAATGGGGACACAGGAGGGAGGGGCACGGGGTGAGGGAGTTGGGATAAGGGGCTGGTCTTATATGGGGAGGGGCGATGGTAGGGGGTATTGTCAGCTGGCGTGGCCTTGTGCTGAGGGGTTTTTGCTGTTTGGCCTCCCTTGAGTTGGCGTCTAGCTGCGCATCGAGGGCATTGTGTGTGCGTGCCAGTCGGCTAATGGCTGCAGCTCTGACCAGGTTTGCTGGACCCGATGTTGATGATGAAAGGGTGAATCTCCTCTGGGACAGTGATGTGGTCGAGGAGGAGATTGGGGGGAGGGTAGAGGCCTCTGGAGGGGGCATCGGCAGGGTTCTAGGCACTGGGGATGTATCTGGTGTGAATCAACCAGTCGCTGCTTTCCGAAAATTTGAGTATGCAGTGAAAAATGTTGTTGGTGGGTCTGTTGGCACTGGACCTTTTCCACCATCCTTTGATGACCACCCTGTTGTCCCTGTAAACTTTGAGATGCTGGCCCTTGTCTGCATGCAAGCATAAACTGATGATAAGGAGCTCAAAACTGATGGCTTCGGCCCACTGGATGTCTCGCCCCTGAGACTTCCAGCTGTCGATGAGGCACCATGCCCGCCACCTGGGGCCAATGGCGATTGCCACGCAGAAGCCTGAGCTGGTGTCAGAGTAGGCTTCATGGTCGATGATGGGTTGGGGTTCAGGTATGGGTCGGGAGAGCTCTGGTCAGCTGAGGTGCTGTTTCCACCAGCTAAGATCATTCGAAGTGTTCTGGGGTGGGGTGCACAGTAGGAAAGGATTGTTATTGCATGAGGCGAGCATGGCCTCTAGGTTGGTGAGATAGGCCCATCCTGAGGGCAACACCAGTGAGGCGTGAAGGAGCTTGCCGTAGAGCCTTTGGGTCTCAAGGAGATTGTGCATGCATTTGGCCTCCCATTCCGTGATCGCTGCAAGGTATTTGGTCTTTTTGACCTCGAGTAGGTGTACAATTTGGTTATGCAGATCCCAACGGAGCCTGAGGTAGGGAACTTCAATTGCAAAGGGGATTGATTTCGATGATTCCCACCAGATGCTGAGGCACAATGAGATTCTGTCAATGTTATCGTCTGTGTATGTGAACTCTGTGTCCTGCGTAGATCATGGGGAGGCATCCGCCAAGTCTTGCAACACCAACTTACAGTCTTCGATGAACTCCTCAGGGGAGTCGTCTGGCTGGGTTTTTCCTCTGAACCATAGACGGCTGCCATCCTGCACCTGCCCTCTGTGTGCATTGATCTCAGAGTGCCAGCCGGTTCACTGCACATTGTAAGTGGTGAGATGCTTCCGTGGGATTCTGAAGAATATATGGTCGTTGACCCATTTTGCCAGGGGGCCAATGCCGTGGCCTTGGAAAATGTCTGCACCGGCATCTGCCACCATCCCATACACACCCCTGGCAGAGGTGAGGCTGAAGTTGTTGCAGGTATTGACGGCAAACTCATCATTCACTTGCAGGCGAATGATGAGGCCAGGCCATTGGGCAGGGGTGGCAGGGATGGTTCTGTAGGCCTCCACCATGTTGTGTACTGAGGCCTGGGATCCTGGGGGGAGGTGGGTGATAAGCAGGGCGACTGCAGAAAAGGTGCCCCAGGTACACAGGAAATTCTTGCTGTTAATGTGATCATTGATTGCTGTCGCTTTGGGGATGGGATGGTGCAGATGAGAGAAGTTATGAACCGCCCAGTACTTACCAGGCTTGGATGTTTTGGGAACCAGAGACAGAGGGGAGGATTGAAACGGGCCCAGACTGGCCTCCAACTGCTCCTGTGTGAAAGGGCCAATGTAGTGGCCAACAGCAAACTTGTGTTCCATGATGGCAGTATATACATTAAGCAGGGAACTAATAGATGCATGATTTGGTGGAACAAAAGTACAAGAAAAGGATGGAATTCCCAGATTAAAGCCGGCAGTGAGGCTGGGGACCAGTAAAGGGTATCTGGATAGGAGACCGAGGTGTGAGAGCTCTGATGCCCAAGCATCTCAGATGTATGGTGTGAGGGGTTCACACCTTCTCTGCTCGAGGGCACAACTGGGCCCCATGGTCAAGCTTTCCACATCTGGAGCACCTGTGGCACTTGGGATGACTTGCAGAGGAGCATCCTTTGGGGATTTGCCAGTCGAAGTACATGGGGAGGCTGTCTGCCATGACCAACCTCCTGCCACTTTTTCTGGCAACACCAGCTGAGCCATCCTAGAGCTTGAGGCCCTCGCATTTGGAGAAGGTGTGATCGTGGAGACCGAGGCAAGCTGCGCAGACTCCCCCATGTGGGCCTGTGCCAGACTGAAAAAACTCAGGCTTGTCTGGCCTGGGGCGCTTGGTGGTGCTCCAAGGGTGTGCATCCTGGTGGATGGGATATGTGCCATGGGAGGCATGTGGGGAGTGCTTCCTGGGGGAAGGGGTGCGATGAGGGGATGAGGAGTGTGTGTGGCCATGCGAGTGGCCAGCCTGATCACAATGTCTGGGGGTGGCATGTGACAAAGGCAGTTCGGGGATGGCTTGTGTTCTCAAGAACTAGGTTTGCTGGCGGAAAAAGGAGATGGCAGCAACAGTGGGGTAGCATGGGACAGTGCCAGCAAGGGGTTGTGGTTGATGGCACATGGAGCAGGGCTGGCACCAGGGGGGCAATGTCGAAGCCCTGGTTGTGCTTAAAAGCGTCGAACCACTCACGCCTCATGTGGCTCTGGTACAGAATTAGTACTGCGTTGCCGTTGTCTTGAACTCTTCTAGGGTGCAGTTCAAGAGCGACAAAGAAAGCCACCAAGGAGTCAATGTGCTCTGGGGGCCAGACTCCTGATTGTGCCATGAAATGTAGCATGGTGTTTTTTGCATACATTACCTCATCCCAGGCCAGACTCTTGTCACTTTGGATGTTCCAAGAGGGTCTCACAGTGGACAGCAGACGGATGGCCAGGGTGTCCTCAAGCTGTGTGAAGGCCATAGTGTCTTGGTTGACCAATCTGTGGGAGTCAGCAGCGGCATCTCTGCAACCTCTGATGGTGTAGTCAAGTTTGACGTACTCAAGGTTGTTAATTTTGTTGAGGGCGTATTGGGCTGGACAAGGTTCGATCCAATTGCTGATGCCCTTACCTGTCACAGTACCAGCTGACCGTCCGTGATGTTTTGACATTCAAGGGTTCTGCTTGTCAAGGCAGAGAGAATAAATGCTGACTTGGCACGTGCATGCACAAGTGAGAAGGTAAACACTGGATTGAAAGACGAAGAGTAGACAAGCTAGTACTACTCTGTGGCTACATCTTAAACACTTGTACATACTGGTGTTTTTCGTGACTGTTTTCTGTATTTACAAA
>JAFKAC010000178.1:0-86018 GCA_025766275.1 Lactarius indigo | reverse complement strand
ATCGCTGCCTTTTTTAAGCTCCTCATCTCCGTACGCAGTAAAAACGTCATCTTGGGGGCGAGAATTGTGTATTGTGCATCGGTGTCATTAATGAGGTGAGTCAGATTCACGGAGTGGACCATGGAAACAAAGTTGGTGCAGTTCAACGCAAGTAGGAATTTCTCCGGCGTTAATTGGAGAGTGCCCTCAGGGATCAAGAGTGACGAGATCGTGTGCAAGACCCCATTGGACGCGTATATGTCAGGTTCAACAAGTTCAGCTTCTGATACCATGACCTTGTCTGATAAGGTCACAACGTTTAACTCCCTTCCGTCGAGAGTAGTCACTACATTGCATTAGATGAAAAGAAGACGGCCGTAGGGAGGAGTGACTGACAATTGATGGCAGGGTTGAACGATTCGGACCATTTCACCCCATTCCGCACGACAGCATGCATTTCAAGAATGCGGAGTACGTCGTCTGTAGCGAATTCGCTCTCCAAGTAGAGCTTCTCGACCGGGTGGAGCGTTCCAGGCAGAGTCCACCGGAACAAAGATGGTGAGCTCAGCGGTCTCATTCAGACGAGTGATTGCCGCCGGGGTCAGTATCCTGTGAAAGTAGGACGTGGAGGAACGAGTGGAGACCACATCCGCTGAACGGGCTGAATCATTCACATGCGCCGAGGCATAAAATGACGGCACCCACATAAGCTGGGGGGTACTGTCAAGATATCTTCGATACCAAGGAGGACCCCATTGCCCGCGTCAATGGGACCTTTGACGACTCGAACCCCACCCTTGCCGAAAGCGTCGACGCCGACGTAAATGCCACCATGCCGGGAAGCTACCCGGAGCCGTTGTGGTTCGTGTCCGAGGGACCCACCAGGGACCGGGAGCCAAGGGGGAGAAGGAGGAGGCTCATCCGACGGGGGCCCAGAGCTGTCGCGCGGAAAGTGGAGAGTCCTCGTAACAAGGACGTTGTCGTCCTCCGGAAGGACGACGGTGTAGTTAAGCAAATGGTAAATATTTCCTGCCGAAGACGTTCATTGATATTGTCGCCGCGAGTGAAGTGTGCCGAGAAAGGAATGCGTCGCGGTGAATTGCATCGTTTGTGGGAGCAAAGAAAGTGCTGCCGTTGAGCCTGTTGAGGGTGGGAATAAGCTTGGCGCGTTGAAGAACGAAGAAGGGCCGTGAAGTCTGGGTCCTCGGACAATTTGTTCTACGAGAGTGGTTGAGAACGCCCTCGCGTGAGGAGAATTTAGCGGGAGTTGTGAATGAAAGCGAGAGTAGTAAGGGAGGACGCGAAGAGGAAGGAGGGGAGACGCATTTGCGCAGGGACAGCTGCGGGGAGAGGGAACGCGGGTGCCTCTTATGTCTTATGTTATGACGCGGACGCGCATGTATGCGTGCGGTGTGCCGGCATGCGCTACCTTGCTTGCCCTTTCCGTTTTCCGCTCTTGGCCGGCTGTTGGCCCCTGACCATGCTCGACCTCGTGCGCGCTTTCCCTGGTTCGCCTTCATCAGCTTGTTGCCTTCACACCCTCTGTCTTCCCACAGAGTCTCTTCTTGTCAGTCAACCCTGCTCGCTTGCTAATTTTCTTTGCTCACACTCACGTCGTACAATCTTGCTAGCTTTATCCGTCCGCTGATGCAGTTGTCATCCTCGATGCCACCTCTCTCCGCTTCTTGCGTGCCCTAGCTTTTTCTCAGGTCTTCCCTGGTGCGAGCGTGAACTGTAACATTACGTCTCTCGCCGTTGATCCCGCGTTAAAGCTTGTACGCACTCCCTCATACTATGCCACGTGCCTTCCTTCTCACCGCTCACTGCTCCGCCTCATCCTCGCATACAGGTAGCTGCTGCATCCGGTCCTAGGCTTGCTGTTTGGTCTCTTTCTGGGGTCTCCGCCCGCACTTGGCTCGTTCACTCGTCTCTACTGCTTCCCGATGGTAAGCCCATCACCGCCATTGACTGCAGTTCCGGTGTGCTTGCTTCTCTTCTTCCACTCGCGTACTACCACTCACCCTATGCAGGTCTCCTGGTGGTTGCGACTCAATCAACACTGTCTGTCCACACTCTAGTCATGGAGAATGATCTTCCGACCTGGTCGTCCAAGTGGTTGTGCAGGTCACCTCTTCCCTTAATCGCTTGCACTTTCGTTGTCTCATATGTATAACAGGTCGCAGGAGCTATCTTCCATCCACTTCTCCCCTTCTCTGGCGTATCTTGCAACCGTCTCGGAGGTATGCACACAACGTCGCCACGTTCCGCTTTCACATTTGACCCACGACTAGCAAGCCAAAATAATTCGCATAATTCTTACGACATCCGGCCGGCAGATTCAAGCGATCCCTCACCCCAGACCTGTCACCAGTATTATTTGGCGTTCTACTCAGGTTTCTAGTCGGTGAGTGGCGCCCAAAACGTGGACTTGTACATCACTGACCTCGGATCTCGTTTACAGGGATGGCCTTGTTCTGTACACAGTTACCTCCGACGCAACACTTCGCATATTCACACCTGTCTTGGACTCTCCACAATACTTGCAACTACACGCAACTTTAAATCTCTCCTCACCGACAGCTTCGAAGCTGCCCCCGGGTCCAACCGATCATCCTACTTCCAGCATTTTCTATCTTAATAGAGAAATTCTTACTCGGACACTTACATCTGTCCTCTCGGATACATCTGATAAAGATGACGTGAAAATACGAAGAGTCCAGGACATCAGAGACGCTGGATGGGATATGTTCATGCAAGCTCTTCCCGATGGTTCGCTTTCTATCCGGGCCGTTGCGGCAAGTATCTTGTCCATCATTGGTAGCTTCGAGCCTCACCTCTAGCCAGAATCTGGATCGGCGACCGCCCACACTCCTCAAACAGTTCGCCCTCCTTCAGAATGTCCCTTTCTCATTTTTAAGAGCTCCCTCGTATTTGCACGTCGTTCCCGGCCCCACCAAACACACGCTAGCATTAGTTTCAACGGCTCCTTTGTCCGTGCATATGCTCGAGCCTTTGAACTTTTTTGACTCGCGTTCCGATGGTCTCACTCTACTGGGCCGCGTTCATGATTACACGACTGATGGCGAACCACGTATCAAACAATTTGTGCGTACACCCGATGGTACGGGCTTGGCAGTTGTACGTGAAACGGGGGGCGATGCGTGGATTGTGCGCGATCACGGCACGTCACTACAGCGTGCTGGGAGGTGGACAACGGCGGACAATGTCGTTGTACTGAATGGAGGCAAGTTCTATCTGATGTGGGTAACTGTCGAAATTCACGCATCTTTTCAGGACGGTCCTTTGCAACTTTCTCGAATGCCACATGCCTTTTCACATTACATACCACGCCAGAGCTCACCCTATCTCTCCCTCCTATATCCTCCTTGTTTTCGCTTCCTTCCCGGAACAGTGCACCCTATGAATGCATATATGCCATCACTGCTGATCTTGCGCCCACTATATTTCACATTCACGCTATGAGCGGAGGTCTACCTTCACTATCTGTGATCTCTCAAACAGCATTGCCGCTACCGTTGCCGGTAGCATTTATCTTACCCGTCGATCCCATGGGGTGGATATCAAGCCGTGACACGGCTGGGATGGAACGCGATGTCCTTTTAAGCGTTGGGAGAGACGGCGAGCTAATGTTTTGGGTGCCTGACGGGAATGGAACCGGCTGGCGTCGCACTGGGAAACTGCGCACTGGTCGAACGAGCATACGCATGGCACGGTGTAGTTCTGCAAAGAAGACCGTTCTCAGTTTGTCTCCCTCCTTCACAAATCACGCGCGGGAGGCTTATGCCCTTGTCCAGTTGTTCCGCGAGCAGATGGGGAGGAGGAACTCACAATTTGGGACTCGAAAGAATCAGAATTTTCCTCGGGTCTAGAGTATGCGAAGATATTGGGCTCATCCGAGCGGGTGAACGACCTCGATTGGAGCTCGACACCCGATAATCAATCCATACTCGCAGTCGGATTCGCGTACCGCGTTGAGATACTGTGTCAACAACGGATGACGTACTTTGACGAGGGCCCGGGTTGGGGTGTC
This sequence comes from Lactarius indigo, assembly GCA_025766275.1. Taxonomy (NCBI): domain Eukaryota; kingdom Fungi; phylum Basidiomycota; class Agaricomycetes; order Russulales; family Russulaceae; genus Lactarius; species Lactarius indigo. Next base: position 81,988 of record JAFKAC010000178.1, on the reverse strand, counting down.
ATCAAGAGCATCGATGTTGAAAAGTAGGTGAACGCACGTCTGGTTCTTTGGTGCGGCGCCGTACTAAATTCCGCCTAATTGGTGAAGTCTACTCCCACACCCGATCAGCGATTCTATTTGGTTGGCGTACGGGACACTTCTTATTGGTTCTGGTCATCAGATGTGCTTGTATGGACTGTCTCGACAACTTGAAAAGGAGGAAAGTGAAGAGGGCCTTTTCGAGTATGTTGCAAGGCTGAATGGACCCCTCCCGGACTACCATCCTCAAATGTTGCTGCAGTGTCTCTTGTGGGGTTGGTTATCGTTATCGTTATTTCTCAATGGTGCTCATTGTTGAAACACAGACAAGCTCGACCTTGTTAAGGAGATTCTTGTGCACCTATCTCGCGAGGTGGAGAAGAGCCTTGAATTGCAGGATGGTGCTTTCCGGATGAACCCTATCCCAATTAGTCATTACCTCAAGAGAAACCCCGTCTCAAGTCCAGTCAGCTTCGGCCTATGTTTCCCTGTCCCATATTTTCTCACCGGTGTTACAGGTCATAGGGTCTCACCGCCGGCAGTATTCTTCACTATTTAACGGGTTGGAGGAAACCGACGAGTGAGCATTACCCGGGTTGCGACACCCCCCACTGATTACAGTAGGCTAGAAGATCAAGGCTTTTCTCGCCCACTAATTGAACGGCTGCTCGACCATCTAGAGGCAACGCCACTCCCTCATCTAACACCGAATGAGCATGCACACCTTCTTGTACTCATACGAGCCGTGCTTGAGGTACGCACTAGCGGGTATAGCTTTTTTCTGCCTTAGCGGAGCATCATTCAGGTCGACGAGTCCCGGAGAGCCCTCGATGCCAATGGATTGCGCTATCTCATCTCAATGCGTTCTTTCTACATTCTCAATCAACGCGCTTCTGCACCAAGTAGCCCAGAGTCAAGAGGTGGTGTCAGTCGTCGATCAGGTTGGCGTGCCAGATTACGATTTCGTGATATCATTTGGGCTTTTCATAGTGAGACTCAGGGGTTGCTACTGTCAGCGTCGTTGGCCGCGTGCCAAGGCAAAATGACATGGAGCGATGCTCGTGCACTGGGCGTGTTTCTCTGGCTCAACTCTGTTGAATCGATGGTACGTAAAATCACCGTTCTCATGCACGAGCCCCATTCATTAATATATTGCCGCAGAGATCTCACATAGAGCTCATCGCTAGGACCGAGTATATGGCTGGAGACGCTCGCGATCCAGTTGCCTGCTCATTGTTTTACTTTGCCCTCGGAAAACACAAGCTCGTGCACGGACTCTGGCGGCAGGCTGCATGGCACAAGGAGCAATCAGTTATGATCAAGTTCTTGTCCAACGATTTCACGCAACCGCGATGGCGGACTGCGGCACTCAAGAACGCCTATGCTCTGCTCAGCAAGCGCCGCTTTGGTACGCTCGGTCACACAGTTTCCCTCATGCGTTCGGGCTCAACGAGAACTTAATAGAATATGCGGCCGCGTTCTTCATCCTTGGTGGTAATCTGAAAGATGCCGTGAATGTTTGCCTTCGTCACCTCGACGACTTCCAGTTGGCCGTTGCTCTGGCGCGTGTTGTCGAGGGTCGCGATGATGGTCCCATCTTGCGCGACATTCTCAACGAGACCATCATCCCCTTGGCTTTCAAGAAGGGGAACAGGTGGCTCGGGAGTTGGGCCTTTTGGCTGCTGCACCGCCGAGATCTTGCAGTGAGAATACTTGTGGTCCGTGGTTATTGCCCATCCTTTTTCATCTCTTGTTTACGCTCTCTGACGGTCATCTACCAGACACCTCTGCAAGACGTCGCCAGCGCGCTGGACATACCTATTACAGAGTTCGGAAATCCACACTACGACGACCCTAGTCTGGCCCTCCTCTTCTCCCAATTGAAATCCAAGACGCTCCAAACCGCAAAAGGCACAAGTGAGATCTCAGGCCGCACCGAATTCAATTACGTACTACAGATGGCACGCGTTTTCACTCGAATGGGTGAGTGGGTATCTTTCGAGACATTGCCGCCTCTTAGATTTACCCATGCTTTTTCGCAGGCTGCCATGCCCTCGCGTTAGATCTTGTCAGGTCTTGGTCGTTTGATCGGCCGTCCCTCGTAACCCATGATCCTACGCAGCACTTCGCACCTCCAAGTCCGACCACAGCGCGTAGACTGCACGCATTAGAGCAAGCCATGCGACGTAGATCTTCAATCATGATCGATATAGACCCCTTCGCGGCGCCACCAACTCGCCGACCGTCACCTAAACCTAGGGAGATTACCGAGCCCCCCGCCCAGCTTATGAAGGAGACCATCAACGAAGGCGACTTGGTCGCAAGAAAGGCTGGGCTAGGCAGTCTTTTGAAGACCGCAAAGCAAGACGTACAGGTACCAGAGTTTGACATGAGTTCGTTTATCTGATTTCGGCAAGTTGGTAAGGCATTTAAGGAAACTGGCATTGTGACAGTTATGTACGTCAGAGGAGAATGATACAATTTGTATTGTTGCAACTAAACCACAGGAAAAAATGAGTGAGGACGGGTGAGGAAAAGAGTGATCGGGCGTTGATAATCGACGCAGGTGACTAGTGCTCGACTACTTCAACTTCACGCTTTTTCAAAACCAGGTCCTTGCCAATGATCCTCTTCCAAACATCCTGGACGTCCTCGACAACAGTCTCGAAGTGACTTGTCGCATCGTAAGAACGGGTGATAAAGATGTTGTCAGCTTTGCCGTCCGAAACTGGGGTATAGATGGGCGTGACCGAAACGAATCTAGGGAGTAAGCTGTTAAACCCAAGGCCCAGGCAGGTGTGGAAAAGGACCTCATACTTCTCATATATGGGTCCGAGAAGTTGAAGACCCGGGACGATCTCTTGCTCAGGGCGATCTGTCTCGACAATCGTGCTGACTATGGCCACATAGACGTCTTTGGCGCAGACATTGTGCGTCGAAGAGACCATAGCGATGTAAATATCTGGCGCGACATCGAATAAGTGTGGTTTCGGTTCATCAACAAGGGACTTACCATGCCGCCTACGGACCTGATTCTGTGGGATGATAATTTGAACACTGTCGGCGTCTTCTGTCCCCGGGATAGGGTGCTTGAGGATGCAGATAGCGCGGACGACCTTTCCGTCCTCAAAGACGCGGATCTTCCCGCTCTCCTTGTCGTCGCCAAAGTAGCTCGGATCACCAATGACTTGTTTGGCCCTCACGGTTTCGGATCCGCTACGCACACCAACAAACTTACCCTCCGAATCGGTGACGATTTCGTGGACTGGTTTGTCAAGCATGTAGGTGCCACCGTAGATAGCGGAGAGGCGCGCAAACGCCTGAGGTAGCTCGCCGAGGCCATAAAGGGGATAAATGTACGGCGACTTGCCATAACGCGCCATGGAAGAAGTGTAAAGCACGATGCGCTCATAGGCCTGGCGTGCGGGCTTGTTGATGTAACTAAAATAACCATCAATGATCAAGTCTTATTAACACTGAAGCTGTGCGTACTCATCATCTAGGTAGAGTGCCATAGCATGCCCAATGAAGTCTTGGGTACCAGGCTCCAGCCCGAATTTCTCATAAACTGTCTTCATCGTAGCGGTGTCGAGGTTGATGTCTACGTGATTAATCTTGTGAGAAGGCTAGTGGTTGTCAGACAAGGAGAACAGACCTTGGTGGGTAGCAGGATCCTCGTCCTTCCAATTCTGCAGGAACTCAAAGAATTTCTTCGCACGGCGCTTTTCAAAGAGGCCCATCAATGGGCTTTTGACTGCCTCCATCTCGGTGCTGGGAACCTTAGAGATCTTGCCGTCACGGTAGACGAAGCTGCCCGCGATCTGCTTGAATTCGAGATAACGAGTGACATCGGTATGGACGAGGATCTTCGTGAGCTCTCCTGATGCTATGATAAACTTTGGGACGAGATCGACAGCATAATCCCTGTCGCGACCAAGCTCAGAGGGGGGAGCCTGATCACCACGGAATTTTCGAAAGAGCTGTTGACAGAGAGTAGATCAGAGGCCGCACGCACATGTAATATCAACAGCAGACCTGAGTGAGGTTCAGACTGGCACTATCGCCGCCGTAATAGTCGTTCCTGTCCATGTGGAGGACCTTCTTGCCCTCAACAGAGAGAAGACCAGATAAGATACACTCGGTCAAGCCGGTGCCGAGAACGATAACCTGAGAGAGGTGAGCAAGAGGTGGGCCGGATATATGACGGGCCATACGTCGTATTCCTCATCCATGGATGATGCAGGTACTTGGATATTAGTGTGGTGGTCGTGGTCGCAGTCAGGGTCAAACAATCGATTTGCACGTGCCAAAAGTGTGCAATTTAGGCTTGCTTAACACATTTCCGCTACTACAATATCGACACATAATACAACGACCAGGTTGCCTCACTCCACTTCCCGAGCTCGCTTGCTAGGCGATCCATGCACGGATGAACGACGTTTACGTCCCACTGCATTAGCCCAGGACGGTGTCCCACGCTGCATCTCCAATTGTCTCCGTGTGCGCCTTCTGTATCGTTCAGCGAGTTTAAGAAATTCTGCGGAAAGAATTCAACCTTCGCGCAGATGATCGTCGATAAAGGACGCATACCAGGCTCCATAGTACGATATTTCTCCATATAACACTTGTCGGAACGCTGAGGATACTAAAAATCGTGTTCGTAAATTGTCAAGTGCGAGGTTGCATATATGATTTACCTCTTCGTGGAAGGGAAACCATCTTTGCTTGTTTGACATCTCCGCCCACTGGGTAGAACTGTACTTCGCGATATGTTTGGCCATCACTCTAATGTCTGTAGCACCGAAGGTCCCACCCGACTCCCCCATAGTTGCTTCGACATCCTCTTCATCATAGGAACTACGGTCCTCCTCCGAGTCTTGGTCGTCTTCTTCACTATCTCTGGCATATTTCTCAGCCGTTTTGCCCCTAACCGCCGCTAGAAGCTTGTCGGCTAAATGATCCCGGGTCCAATAAGAAGCCCAAGAATTGGCTGTATGGTGCGGCACCTATGCAAGACTCGTATCGAATCCAGTCACCAAATTTTGGAATCGACGTACTTTTTCTGCCAGTCTGGCAATAAGTTCACCCTTCGTGAGAGAAGGATCATTTCGTATCGCCCAAGAAATATATTTAGCAAAATACTTCTTGTCTTCAGTAGTATAGCGGTTACCCCGGACAACTTTCACAACCTTCGTCGGGGGTAACGGTTCGTCCTCAGGAGGAGGAGGAATGGACATGTCTGGGTCCCAAGATGAACTATGGTGCCTACGCACCCTCGGAGGAAGAGGGCTTTCGCTACCAAGAGGAACGGGGTGGGTGCGAGACGGTCCAATACCAGACGGGGCGGAAGGATCACCCGCATGGCTTAGCCGCTCCTTCTTTGGTTGCTTTCCCTTGATCTCTGAAGACGCAGACGATGCCTTTGTTTCGAGATCGAATCGAACTGGCTTCTTTGTGGTCTTGGCTGGCTGCAATTGACTGACCATCTCATCGATGCGGGTTTTGTGCTCAAGGTAATAGTCCTTCCACAGGTTGGCAGCATGGTTATTGACCTACATTCTGGTATGAGAGGGAGACCGTGTTATACAGGTTGAGAACATACACCATGGAGTGTTTCAATCGCTCTTTTATGATCGAATCCCTGATTTAGACCAGAATGAAGTGCCATGACAAGAAGTTGCTCATCGTTAGGTGACTGGCCCACCGGTGCGATTAATTTGAGAGCATCAGATAACAACTGGGTTGGAAGGGTAGCAGTGTTGGATGGTTGAGGTGTCTGTTGTTGGAGGGACTGAAAGAGTGCATTGAAGCCACCCTGGTGCAAGGTGCTCTGGTCTGCGGCCTGAACCGCGTGCAGCAACTGTTGCTGTAATGGGTTTACGGGTGGTAGTATGGGAGAGTTCTGAGGAGGCTGTGGGTGCTGAAATTGCTGAAGCAGTGCATTGATGGTTTGGAAGTAGTTGGACTGTTGCATGATAAGGTATAAAGTGGGTGGTAAGGGCGCTAACGTCTTCGTGTTCTCGTGCTCTCCAACATGCTTCGTCCACCTGCCATGTTTTCTTCCCGCATCCACACGAGCGCCATATGTAAACGCACATACGCTACAGTATCCGTACAGCCACCCCTTCGTGGTCTCAATTCCGTAGTACGCGAAAAAGCGGAAAAGCTCTCCAGAGATTGGAAAGGTACAAGTGCGTCTGGGGAAAACACTACGAATTTCATCGGGGGAGAATTTGTGCAAAGCAAGGCGACTCAGTGGATTGAAGTCGTAGACCCAGTGCGTTGCGGACTCTGCTTGTTGTCTCACTTGAACTCACCGTCACGTCGCTATAGTCGACACAAACACTCCTCACTCGTGTCCCGGAGACCACCGACACAGAATTCGAGCAGGCAGTCGAGGCTGCTTCTGAGGCGTTCAAGACGTGGAGCCAGTCAACAGTTCTGACACGTCAGAGATTCATTTTCGAGTTCGTTGCCACAATTGTGTGCTATTCTCGCGCCTGCTCATGTTCATTTCACAGGTTGCAGCGCCTCATCCGAGAGAACGCTGATTCCTTAGCCGCAAGCATAGTCTTAGAACAAGGAAAGACCGTTCCAGGTCTGATTTATCATTGTTCTTTCCTGAGGTTTTCCTGAAGAATGCACGAAGATGCGCATGGCGACATCCTCCGTGGACTCCAAGTGGTGGAACATGCTGCAAGTGCACCTTCGCTTCTGCTAAGCGAGAAAATTGAGGGTTCGTCATTGCCAATTCCTCGTTTTTACCTTGATGCTTTAAATTAGACCTGAGGTAGTTAGCCGAGATATGGATACCGAAGTGCGTAAGGTTCCTTTAGGTGTGACCTCTGCGTATGTCTTAGAAATCACCTCATCACTGCATTCACTGACGCTGTCTTGCATAGCATCGCTCCATTCAATTTTCCTGCGTACGTCCCTTTGTCAACGGTGACGTCGCGCTTTTCACAACGAACGTCGATAGGATGATCCCACTCTGGTCGATCCCTCTGGCTACCGTAACCGGGAACACTCTAATCCTGAAACCCTCTGAGCGTGACCCTGGAGCAGCGATGATCATTGCCGAACTTTGTCAAAGAGCGGGGCTCCCTCCAGGTGTCATCAATGTCGTGCACGGGACAGTTCCAACAGTGAATGCTATCTGTGATCATCCCAGTATCAAAGCAATCAGTTTTGTTGGAGGCGACCGCGCGGGAAAGCACATTTACGAACGGTTTGGATTCTTTTTCTGCTTTCTCGCGCTCGTTCTTACTGATAGGCTCCCTATAGTGGGACGAAGAACGGCAAAAGGGTTCAATCAAACATGGGTGCCAAGAACCACGCCGTAATCTTGCCCGATGGTAGGGGATGCATTCTCCATTCAAGTAGACCCACTCACTCGCCTTGGTAGCTAATAAAAATCTCGCGCTTAATTCTGTCGTTGGTGCTGCTTTTGGTGGTAAGTTTGCAATCTCTGTGATCGAGATATCTTGTTGACGACTCTTTCAAGCCGCCGGCCAACGATGCATGGCTCTCTCCGTAGCAATATTGGTTGGCGATGCTCAAGCATGGCTTACGGACCTCGTGAACCTCGCCAAAAACTTGAAGGTGGGCGGTGGCTTTGAGAAGGACGTCGACCTGTGAGCACCTCAGTCCCATATCTACATGCCCCTTTCTCATCCCATGTTAGCGGGCCCGTTATTTCACCAGCTGCCAAAGACCGAATTCTTGGATTGATCGGTTCTGCCGAGCAAGAGGGCGGCAAGATCCACCTTGATGGACGCCATGTTACGGTTTCTGGTTACGAGCGTGGCAATTTCATCGGACCAACAATTATCGAAGCGAACACTTCAATGAAGTGCTATGAGTGGGTGGTTTCTTGTGTTCACCGTTCACAGTATGAAGACTTGCCTCAGTCAAGAGATATTTGGACCTGTCCTCGTTGTTATCAAGGCGGACACGCTAGACGAAGGTATCCAAATTATTAACCAGAATCGATACGGGAATGGCACGGCGATTTTCACCCAGTCGGGTGCGACTGCACGGAAGTTCGAGCACGATGTAAACGTCGGTCAGATCGGAATTAACGTTCCGATCCCAGTACCACTTCCAATGTTTTCTTGGAGCGGAAACAAGGTAATGTTGCGTCGCTCTCGGGAACAGTCGGGGGCTCATGATTTCTGTTCCTAGGCCAGTGCCCTGGGTGACCTTGGTTTCTACGGAAAGAGGTAGTGTTCTATCGATGCGACATTCTTTCGGTCCTATTAATGACACTTCGTAGTGCCATCGAATTCTATACGCAGAAGAAGGTAAAGTCTGATGTCTTGCCCAGATCTTTTCGCCCATCGATTTACCCATATTGGTAGACGACGACAAGCCTATGGAAGGCTGAGGATGCACTCAACAGTCGGGCGTCTGTCCATATGCCCACCCATCACTAAGGGTGTCCGTGGTGCGATGGCACATGTATGATAGTAGGGCGAGCAATGTGACAAACTAGTCATTACAAATTGGTCTATGGGGTCGTCACAAGGAAGCGGAGGGGGCCCCCGACAGGGTGTCCAAGAAGGCATTCGACAATTTAGCGCATTGGTCATATATGTCTTCAAATCCTTTCTACATAAGACCTTCAGTGTTGTGTACTATCGCACAACAGCCCATAACGAACTCACAATGCCTCCATAGTAAGGATCAGGAATTGATTTGCCATCTAGGTATGATCCCCATAGCTTCACTTCTGCTGTAGCGTCGTCAGGTTTCTTGCGCAGTAGGTCATTGAGGTTCGAGGTATCGGCAGTGAGGATGTGCGTGAAGGAGTAAAAGTCCCTCTCCTGCACTTGACGTGCCTCGTGCGAGATGGGGACTCCAAACTGTGTACTAATATTGGAACGATGTAGATCATTCCCCGGAGATGAATGTGCACACCTTCTTACAAGTGCTGGTGGTGCTACAGGATGAAGTTGTGATTTCTGTAACCGGCAGTGGAAAGATATCGTTTACCGTTCGTCGGGCTCCTCGCCGATATGATACGCCCCTGTACCAGCACTGTCAACGGTGATGTCGATATCACGGTCCTTGGCGACCTTTCTGAGGACGGCTTCTCCCATCGGAGAGCGGCATATATTGCCCAAGCATACGATGAGAACTTTTGGTGCCATGGTCGTTAGATATAGATATCACTAAGTGATAACAAAGCCGGGAGAGCCGAAGACCGCCAAGGTGCCGGTCGGTGAGTCGTGAAAAGTCGATTTGGTTCGACTCGGACTCTGAGAGCACAAGATCGACTCTAAATGCTATTGCGGCACTCTAAAGTTATTATTGGGGGTTGAGGATAGTGCGAGAAAGGTAACTCGGGAGGGTTTCGCGTCCCCTCCGTCGTGCTTGATCTTAAATAATGATGCTGGGATCCTCTGAGCCTTGTCTATATACCATCAACCGGTTCAGCAAAGGCGTCTGATCAGGCGCTTCCACAATGGTGTCTCCTCCCATCCAGATATTTTTGACGACTATAGCGTCGCAGCCAGCCCTACGACAGCGCCAAGGTGTATTTTATTAACGAGCTCTCCACCTCGCGGTTGCAAGTAGGCTGATCACCAGCAGCGTAGAATACATCTTGCGGATCCTTCAATCGAAGAACATCGCATTCAGTTCCTATGATCTGGCCTCCGATGATGAGGCAAAGAGACTCTGGAGGAGAAAGGCTCCCCAGGGTGAGCAGCGCCCTTTTGCATGTGATTATCGCCATAGTTAAATGAACCTATCCTAAGACAAGCAGCAGTTGCCGGGTATACTAGTTGGAGGGACATGCCCCGGGGTAGGTGGCCTGCCTACTACTAAAATCTCAACGCGCACGCTAACTCATCTACCAGTCCTTTGCGGACTTGTGAGCTCACTTTCTACTACGAGCGCTCATCACTCATGTACCAATGCCTCCGTCTCTATAGCGAAGATGCAGTGGAGTATGGCGAGCTCGATACCTTTCTCCGACTAAAGGAAACATGGAACGAATCCATCGAGGAGACACGCCCCACGCTCCCCACGCAGCCCATCGGCGTGCCCGGTGCCTCCTCACCGTCTCAAATGGCCAAGCCGTCCCACAAGGCATTGTTCGATCTCAGTCCCGCGTCGAAAACGTCGCCGCTGCGCGGCACCGTAGGCCCAGTAGGACTGAAAGAAACCCTGCGCAAGCGCAACGAATCTGAGTTTGACGTAGGCGACGAACTGTCGGGGTACGGCCTGCAGGGGCTCAAGGTGACCGACGACGACCTCGTCGCACTTGTGGAAGAGCTCGGACTCGGTGAGGAAGAGGCTGGTGCCCTCGTGAAGGGTTTGAGTGCTCCCATAGACGAGGCTGGTAAAGAAGGTGAAGCAGAGATGGTAGCATCGGGCAGCCTGGCGTCCAAGGACAAAGCCAGTGCCAAGGCGGAAGTGGTTCTCGAAGAAGTGGAAGCGAGGGCAGTAGAACGGGGTGATGAGAAGGCTGACGGCGGGGCTGAGGTCGTCTCGGAAACAACTACCTGAACCTTGCGATGCTGGGTTCGGCTTTTCTTTGACTCAGGAAATCGTTTTCCCTACTTGACGGAGTGCCACGATTTCAAGCTACGATATCTGACATCTGACATACGTTTCAGTATCAGTAAAACGATACCACAGTTCATTGGAGAATGGAACTCAGTCAGGAGGACTGTCTACCCCAAGACGACCTTCGTGATTATGATAATTTCAGAGTGGAAATGAATCGTACATGTCTTACGAGTCCAGAAGATCGAAAGTCAAGTACCAGATCGCCTGTGATCAGCCCCGGTGTTCTAGTACAGGCTGCGAGTAAATGCGCTCTAGACAGACTAAAGAAAGAAGTGATACGGGCTCTATGACAGCGCGATCCGATGGAAATACCACGGAAATGTCAAGCGAATAATGATAAGACAGCCTCAGATTTGGAGAGGACAAGTACACCAATTAGCGCTCAGTTTGACGGGAGTACGTCAATCACTCTCGGAAACAGGGACCGACACCATAGATCGGCGACGGCGTAGCGCGGTGGGTGTCGCTTCGGTTGGGGGGAGTGTAACGACACCACTATCGTGATCCTGGCACATGTGAGAAAATGACCATAAAGACAGAAACTATGCATGTGAAGACACACCTCCAACTTTACGTGACTGACGCTCCCGCTCCGTTTCAACGATCGTTTCCGGACTCGTTTCTCACCCGGCGCAACCTGCAGGGTCCTCGGACGTGTGCCCGGCCCAAATGGAGGGATCGTCGCCCCGGTGTTCCCGTACTGCCAACGAAGAGCAGGGACGAGGCAGACAGCCAAAGACGAAAAGGACGCTACGAGGAACACAGTGGAGGCAACAGCGCCGGACAGTAGAGGGAATCTTGCGACAACTCCACTACGGGGAAGTATGAGATCTTTTTCGGGACAAAGCGGAAAGGAGGGACTTACCGTATGCCCCGTGGCCGAAGCCTGCCTTCGATGAGTGCGGTGAGCACGCTAAGTTCCTTCCCTGCGCCGGATCCAATAGACCTCCAACCGTCCTGTCTGCCCAACTCGACTCGGACAGAAACACGACTGACACCAGATACATAGCGGGTTAGAAGAGGGATTTTCAGAGTTGTGGTGGTAGGGTTCGACCAGCGAAAGGAAGACGGTGGGAGAATAATTGCCTATTAACGATAATATAAGCATATGTCAAGAGAAATAGGGTCGGACATACAGGCTTTCGGATTGTGGTGAGGACCCTGTTTGACGGGCCGGTCAATGTTAGAGTCGTCATGAAATTGCCGATATCATAGTTGGACGGCGTCGTCGGAACAACAAGATGAAGAGATATGTCGTATGGTTGTGTAGGGTTGAATGAAGTGAGCTGAGTTTCGGCGTAAGGTGGAAGCCCATCGCTTCGAGGGCGTGAGTGAATACCCCTGACTGACTGTATAGTAAGACACACCCATATTGGAAGAAAAGAGGGGTTTCCCAGCTAATTGCACGGCTATACCAGACATATAAGCCTGATATAAATGCAGGGACGGCCAGAAGAGGGACCAAGAGGAAAAATACGGCAAATGGAATGAGTTGTGGGGCAACGGGACGGAGTACAGAGGCCACAACGGAAAGAAGGAGCTCTAAAGGATATATAAACAGTGCATATGTTATGCGAGACAGAAAGGGCTGTCGTCTCTGTCTTGATAGAGGTTTATCGGGGCCATCTACCATCGTAGTTGGGGACAAGAGTGGACGTGCCAACTGGGTGTGCACTGACAAGCTGCAAATATAAACGACATCTGGCAGGCGGCTTTCCCGAATCGGTTCCATGTCTGCGGCCCGCTACTCCGCGTACATAACACGTGATAACGCCGTCCCTTTGCCTTGATGTCCGACCCCAACATTGGTGATTTGCGTGGCCTGTTAGGGCACTCCCCTTCCTTTCAACAACTTACGGCGTATCTTTCCACCCTATCTACTACAATCCCTACCCCAGAGGTTAAAGCGTACCCCGACGCGGTGTACTTTAATTACTACTCCCTTGGCCTTAGCCTGCTATTCGTTCCCGTAAACGGCTACAAGCCGAGGTTCAATGCCCCACGTCAAGACTTACTTGACACGCATCTTGTCTTAGATGGCGTCGACATATACAACAGCGTCAAATCTAACAACGGAGAGACAGGTTCCCAGCGTTCCACATACTCGCCTTATCCCATCACCCCCATTGTCATCTCAATAACACCAGAAACCAGGGGTGACATCGCCCGCCCCTCATTTCTCAATATCACGCAACATATGGTAGGAAAGGAATTTGTCACACTTTTGGGAGAGCCAGATAGAAAAGGTGGTGGCTCTGGGCCCTCATCTGGTAGTATTGGGATCTGGGTAGAGTGGACCAGAGATGGCCTTATGGTTGAGTTTGGCGGAGATGACAGCCGAGGACCCCAGGCATGGGAAAGGGGTAAAGACGCTCCGTGGAAGGTGATCTCTGTCTTCTCTACCAAGTCCAAATAGTTGTGTCCCGTCTTGGGGTTCTCTATTCTCTTGTCCGGGCCCTGGCGCTGTGCCATCCCAATTAGGCCTTCGGTACTTCAGTCTTATAATAGGGAAGACAGGTAGAAGTTGCCAAGTTTTCCTCCTTGCTCATTAGATACAATCACTCATGGCCGCGCCCCCCGACCTCACAACCCTCGATTTAAGTGGGACATGGGTTATGGTTGGTTTCACTCTTTCTGGATGACCACGTTTTCATCGTGACTCTTTTTCCGTCATTCAGAACAAAACCCTGAGCGACGATACGGACGAAATCTTACGCCTTCAAGGTGTGGGCTGGTGGATGCGGAGCGCCATTGCCTTGGCCACAGTAACTCTCTATATCAAACATTACAAGGACGAAAACGATGTCGAGCACATTGAGATCGACCAGAGGCTCACGGGTGGTGTCCCTGGGACGTTCGAGAATCGCACCTTGGACTGGACTCCCAGGGAACACAACGACCATCTATTTGGACCAGTTGTTGGAAAATCCAGAAGGGTTAAGCTCGATGAGCTCGACAACGAGTATCTCCGAAAAGGATGGCTCCAGGATACAGAACAGCATGGTGCGATTAACGCGCACGCGCAAAGTGATACCCCAAAGAGTGGGAAGACCTGGATTGCGGAGCAGGTACAGTTCCGTTGCCTCAATTCCACGCTTAGTCCTGAATCGCGTCTCGCTGGATCAGATTTGGGGATTTGAACTAGTCGGGGATGAAAGGCGCTACGTCCGCCACGTCGACTTCCTCGGACCAGAAAGTGAACACATTCAAGCCCGTTTGGTGTATGACTTCTGTAAGATGCTAGCCAATTCTAACAAACGAATGGATTTCCTGACACCCATGCAGATACGTCTTAGCAGTTAGACAGTGTGTGATCCTTTCAGAATCACGAGCCACTTGGTGATGGTGACAAACCTTGTGTTCGCCCTGAGGCATCTTCGATACCTTCTATAGAGCATGCTTACCGTCACAAGCATTGCCTTGCAAATTTATGGAGCCGCTTCGTCGGCTCATCTCGCGCCGCGCGGAAACCACCCGCCAGTGAGGCCCGAGGACTGAATGTTGCGGCACACCCACGGTTTCCGTAGACTTTACTAAGCCACACTCCATGAACACACACTTGAGCAACTGCTGCTGCTGTTCACACAACGATACCCGCCCATATCCCACCATTTGCCAGTGGTTACTCTGCTGCAATTGCAGCTCAGATGGGCCCGTGCTGCGTATTTCGTTTGCACTTCTCTCTGACTCTCTTGTGGGGCATTTCACTCGCGCAAATGTAGGTGCTACACGCCGTCACGCATTATATGACCTGCTTCGTGGCCCATGGCCTTATGTCCTAAGCCACCCGCCGTGGATATCCAACGACACAGGCACCACATTCTGTGTTTGCCTCAATCGCCTTATCTTTGAGCTTGCCAATGAGGTCTCGCTTTCTCTCCCCTTGTGAGGGTCTAGATGCCGGGGTCAATTATAATAGTGTGTACTACTCGAGTATATGTACGCGCTGTATTTATGCATACCAAACCGTAACACCCCTCACCCTCGACCAACTTAGGCAGGCTCTTACACCCCTTTCTTGGAAGAATCAGGCAACGACTAGGGGTCTATCCGGTACCATGCTGGTGCTATCGTGTCCGTTGAGGGAATGACGACGAGCAGGCTTAGTGAGACTGGAGTCCCGAGAGTCTCGTTTGCTGGATAATGCTGCCGACTTTCTCTGAACTCTGGCATCAATTTGCGTACATGTTACCCACTTTTGTCCTCTTGTTTACTACAAAGGCACATTAGAAGGGGCCACCAACGTTTAGGAAAAGTATCTTAAGGTTTTGAGACATGTGAACATCTCACCGTTTACTTGCGGGATATGTACGTCAAGAATTAGCGACTTCACTTTCGCTTCTGTAACAAAAAAGCCACTGAATGGATTTTTTGTCACGGAAGCGAAATCTGAGATTCCTAAGTGATGGGCGCCATAGGACGGAGAACCAAGGAAGTAGTCACATTGGACCCGAGGGCAGAGGGTGCAGGCAATGGTGGCAGACGTTACTCAAACGTGTGTCCAACGCTCTGTGGGCGCGCGTATCTTGGCGCGTATGCTTGCCACATGGATATAGGGATACGGACAGACATCAAAACAGAGACGAGAGCCATCTGGTCTTGGCCCGGTCTGAAACTTATCGGTACATTCCTATTGTGGCGATAATAGACTTCGATCCGAAGGGAAGCGTGTACAGAGTAAGAGAGATGGTGATAAGAAACACGGAGACACGGAAACGTAGATGGAAGCACGGACGTGGACGCAGACGCAGATCTGAATGAGATGTTTACTTTCGTACATGTGCAGTGCGGTATATATAACGAGCTTAGTAATTGAGTATATTGAGTAGTCGACAGTCAAATATCTATCGTTGTGAGCCTACAGTAGCCATGACGTAGTCCTTACACCATAGACTCGAGTCAGTGGCAACCCTCAGCAGCAAGCCCTTCCAGGGACACTTTCCAGAACGAATTTTCAAGTTCTTGGATTTATATCTCGCGATTTGAACGTTTATGGCATTGCTTGGCTGGGTCTCACTGACCAAACGACCTGAGGTGTTACCGTATTCTCCTCAGTGAAAGCTCTTTGGGGGGGTTCAGCCCGGTTTCTTCTCGGGGGCCCCTCTTCCTAAGCCTCTTCCGTATCTGGTGTGCTCGCTCCATTCGTTCTCCATGCACCCGTTTTCTGGTGTATGGTGGCCTGTGGACTCGGGGACGTGGATCGACGCATCGGTCCCGGTGGTTTTTTTCTTCTTTTCATCAGGTCGTTAGCAAGATCATAAAAGAGCCTGCATTTGTAGATCACCAGTTGCCAGTGAACGAACGCGCACGAGGCGTGCGAGCCCCTTTTATATTTCTGTGCGAGCATTTTCCGGCCGTCAGCTTGAAAAAAAAAAAAGTGGAGAGAGCTGCATGTAGATGTCACGGTGGTCAAGATAAAAAGGCCCAAAAGGTCAGGTGCTTTTTTCCACATACGCCCCGCCATTTTTGTGGGCGGAGACGAGCACATGTGTTACGCGTGCACGAATCTCTGCGGCAGCCCGGAGAACGCATGTATGTGAACAAGTATTATCATGGTGGTGTCACAGCTACCACAGTGACACAAGCCCGGTGATCTCTGGAAGGCTTCTCTAAGTAACGATAAATCGTCTGCCAACCCTGGCCAGTCCTCTGGCCAACCTCAACCTCTAGTTGCCAGCCATCTAGAGTATACGTGTCCGGGCCTGTGGCAAGCAAAGTCAGCTTGAGGGCGGTATGCTGCATCGGCTCTAGTGTCCCGTGAAACGTGAGGCGTCCAATCCAAGAAGGCGGTGCCAAGCCTCTGGAAAGCAGTGATAAGTCATTCGTCAAGCTGCAGCCACCGGGATGAATAAGAGAAAGAAGGCGCACTCGAGACCTGACGGACCATCGGGTATCACATTCGATGCCAGCTTGAGAGTGTACCTGGATGGATGAGTCATGGAGAAATTTCTCAACATCATGGTCACGGGGATGTGGCACGACCTGTTAATTAAGGTGAGGTGAACGTGGAAAAGTCACAGAGTAGATGAACGGTTGGCACGGACAACTCGGAGAAGTTGTGTCTGACAACGTCAGGCTCTATTGTCACCAACGAGACGGGGTTCATCTCGGCATTCCATTCGCTCGCCCGAATTGCCTCGAGCACGCTCGATCGTTCTCGCTGCGTCTCTGCATACATGATGCGCTTTACCTTCATTTCCTCGGCCTCTTGAATGACGGCGTTGAGGGCACCGTGCTCCGCTCCTAGGATGGCCCCCGATATGAGAATATGCCCTGACCGCCCATCGGAAGGAACGTTCCAGAATAAAACAATATCCAGTGAGTGCGGATGATATAAGGGAAAGATGTGGGGATGAATTGCAGGGGCGATGTAGAGATGCTGAGCCGCCAACTGCCGTGTAATAATGTTGCGGCGACCTTGATGAAGGAAAGACATCACCGAACGTGCCTGGATTGAAGAACTAGGGGTCTTGGCATACCCATCAGCCTTGTATGCAACGCGCACTGTCAACTCGCAGACCTCGTTTATATGATTGCATAATATAGTTATTGGCGGGGGTAGAGATTCATCTACTGGCTCCCCCTTGAGGATATGGGTGAGCTTGCCTACCACAAACTTGAAGGTATCGTCGAAATCGTGCTTGCCCTTGCGCGGGTTCAGACCAATAGGCAGCTGAGAGCTCTGGCTTGGAAGGAGACTCTCACTGGGTACCGCTCAGCGATGTTAATCGGTCTTGCACATGACTCACCGGTTAAGGCTGGTGAGCGGACTGCACGACCACGTCGGACTCAGCGTTACCACCTGGGACACAGTAACCGACGTCGAAGGGGAGGTATTCCGGACCTCTAAACGCGAAGTGAAGAGGTTTTCCAATCTTTGTCCAGGCCCAAATGTCAGTGTTGCAGAGAGTAGGGGCCGAACTTCGAAAGATCGTGCCAATCGAACACAGTGAAATGAAAGGCCTTCTCCCTAAAGTTTGGCGTTGAATTGCGAGCATCGGTGGTAACTAGAAGGGAACCGCGTACCTCCCGAAAAGTAAATAATAGACAGAGCTCCTGCTCTCCTAGTTTGTTTGCGTGGAGCACAAATGGGACTTCGAAGTTGGCACCCGGAGGAAGTGGTGGATTTTCAGTGGGAGGGAGCGGTATTCTATAAGGTGTTCGGGGTAGCAGAGAATTGTCGGAAATAAAGGTCTCTGAAGCAAGCGCCGAGACTTCGGCTGTGAACCGTTAAGCATCATAGCGGAGAGAATGGCGAGGCGTAGCGCGCACCAGCTCCTTGATCCCCAGATTCTTCCACCCAAAATTCATCCTCTTGTCCACCGACTAACCAAATATCGCCTATCGCCTGAGTTCCGACATTCGACAACCAGATGCGCATTTGCTTGCGCTCCCCGTGATAAAGTACTAATCGGTTATCATCGAAGAACTGGGCCGAGAGGTGCTGAGTAGCATCTTCGACCTCAACTTTAACGACAACATCAGGTGCGTACACCTTATTTTGCCTTTGGAAGGGGGTGTCTTGAAGTCTTCGACCTCGCGTTACTAGAGACTCTTTCGCAGGGAGAAGAGAAAGGAAGGAGTATGAGACGTAGGTAATTTGCAGGGTCATTGGTCGTTTTGCCAGTACTGACAACGGAATCTTTGATCGGGAAGATTACACGTGTGCACGTTGTCGAATAAACCAACGGTACTCACGGTGCGGGTTTCCCTTGGGTCCAAGACGATTTCATCCAATACCTCAATCTCAACAAGATCTGGGGTCCAGTCAAGGCTGTCAGGAGGACCTGCTACAACAATGGTCAAGTCTGATAAATTGACTTCCGAGTCGAATGGGTTGTGAACAACAAGGTCCACCCAGAACGCCTCTACTTAGTTCTCAGCAGTGTTTGGTGTTGGTCATGCGTTATTGACTCACTGTTAATGCTTGCCTTCCCTGGGCGGTGAAGCGTCTCTCTGCCTCTTGTCTTCCAAAATGCCGTCCAAGTGTCTTCCCGCGACTGCCACGCTACCGGATCACCACATACTGCATCCCCGGGTAATCGGACTCTCGTGAGCCGAGGATCGAAGAACATGGCTGGAAGCGTCAAATCCGTGGTATGAAACTCTGGACCAGACGTGTCTTTCAAATGCTGCCCCACCAAGTCAGTCGGTAGACGTAGGAATGAGCAAAGTTTGGTCACCTGAAATGCAAGCCGGAAATCTTCTAAGAAGATGTTATCCATGACGATATCTTTCGGCGCTTCCGATGGGTCTTCTGGCGGAGATGTGGGACCGGAAGACGGCCTCAAAAGCGACAAGAATAATTGGACAGCGCGCCGGACCTCTCCAGTCGTGTAATGCAGGCGCCCTCGATAGCAAAGCGTCAGTCAATTGCACGTTACCAAAGGCATGTCCAAGCACCCAACGCATGTTCCAAACCAGGTAAAATTCCGTCAAACCGGGTCGATGCTTGAGTTTCGATCCCCTCAGCGTCCCAAAACGAGGGCGACAAACCCTTCTCTGGAGAAGTCTTATAGAGTTCCCGCGCTTTGCGTAGAAAGTACACGGTGAGAGGTTTCTAATCGGCACCCTTAGTAATATGTAAAGGTGTGAAGATTCAGACGCACGACCCCGGATTTCTCGAGCCGATTTGCGGCGAAGAGGTACCAAAGCGCGGCTCGTCTGAGGGCGTGCCTTCGTACGCTAAGATGTGCAGCTTGCGCAAGTAGAAGAGCAGACGGTGGCTCTTCACCCTTCGACAATCGTCCGTCAGTACTCTGAAAATTCTGCTTTGTAATGCTATTCCACGCACTGAAGAGGCTGCCCAAACGAGCCACCTGTCCCCTTCTGAAGGACTTGTGAGGAAATCGGGACCAGCCTCCCAGCGTACGGCATATGTGAGCGCACGTAATTGAGCCGAGGCTTCTGTACCAGACGATGTGATCGTTGAAAGCGCATGAGAGACATGGAAGGTGACCGCGGGCGACGGAGAAAGGAGTAGGGGGAGTACTTCCTTTAAATAAGATAGCTGAGCGACTCTATCTTTCTCGCATACATCAATAAGTCCTACCGAGCCACTCTTCCCGTCTTTCCTCAGCACTTCCCATACGTTAGTTGCCAGCTTCAGATCACCTAAAATAGTGGCAAATTCTGCCAGCCTTCTCTGCTGGCTCGGAGGTTCCCCACCAGGAAAGACCCCTGTGATTGAAGAAAATGACCCCGTGGAAGTGGGCGAATGAGAGGATTGCGTGGGAGCTGGCGACGCTGTCCCAGAGCCAAAGAGGCGACGAGTCGAAGAAAAAAGACGGGAAGGTAGACGCCGCGTGGAAGTAAACTAAAAGTGACGTGGGATCAACGCATGGACTGTTAAATGAGAAGTAGACAACTTCACGTTTTCATTCCAATCTGCGACACACTTTTCCATCCAAGGCACGAGGCACATTGAAACGAACTCCCGAACAAATTTTGCGATTTGCTGGATGTCCCGGTCGTTCAGCCGAAGACCGTTTACATCGCGCGCGGCCCTAGCACCGGAAACAGACTCGAGCGTCGCAGAAGAAGGATCAGGGGTGTGAAGTACTGATTGGAGTGTTGGTGGCAGCCGCAGAGGCGGGATCGGGACAGGGACAGGTGGTGGTGGCGGGGAAAGAAGCGCGAGTGGAAGCAGGTAGCTATGTAACCCATACTGCTTTTTGACGGCATTGAAAAGCGCAGTGGCTCTTCACGGAGGATGTGAGCAGACAAAGACAGACCAGAAAGTCCACGCACTCTTCGTTTGTTAACGGAGAATTCTCCGGATGGATAATGAGCGAGTACCTCAGGTGCGTGGTGTCTACCCAAGGAGGGAACTGTAATGGGCGGGCATGGAGCTGCGCTAAGGTCTGAAGCGGATTCGATAGCATTGTAGAAACTGCGTATACAACTGCGACGGGTTGAATTCTCTCAACGTATGACCAGGAGTTAGAAGGGGGAGATGCACACACTCGCAACTGGGTGGTTCCATCCTTCAAACTTTGAGGGAATATGGTCCCCTTCCACGCATTGGCGGACCTCGTTCCACCAGGGGGTCCTCGATTTGTAGGCCTTATCATTCTCGGTCGCAGCGGCCTGTATACGTTCCCAGTCTTCTATCCATTTGGCGCACCTACTTGATATGCGTGCACTGATCCAGTCTATTGTTCTACCCGCACGCTCCTCCTCGTCCTCACGGCATCCCTCTTCGATTTCCGCCAAGTCGGAAAAGCGCAGAGCGAAGGCAGTGAGGGGCACTGGTGCCAATGATGTTGTCCTAGTTGTGACTAGCGCGTACGAGTCGACAGAGGTGATACTTCGAAAGGAAGTGAACCTTACCTTGCGGGAGAGGAGAAAACGATTGGAGAATTTGAGGTAGTGGGGGTAGCGACAACGAAGAAAGAAGATCAGCTAGGTCCGGGGATGAAATAATACATATGTGAGGGCCGAGCGAAGGGGGAAGAGGGAGCGCAACCCTTGCCATTGAATGGACACCGGTTGTCGAACCTGCCTTGAGATCGTCAAGTCTCGGTCAACAGTGGGTAGCCGCGGCTTCCACTCAAACACAATTTTTGTTAGCTTGCTCCTCAAAGACCCCGCATCATTCCAGACACATAAAGCATTCGGTATACACAGAAGTACAATTACAGTGGTATGATTCAGATATCCAGTAAAAGTCTATCCCAGATACGAAATGGAGAAAACGGGAACATTCAAAAGCCACCTAGTAAGTCACCTAGCAATAAACCACCAGCAAGCGCACCCAGGATGGGCACTGCATTGGAAGAACGACCCTGGCGTGGTGGGGGGTAGCCATAACCGTAACCGGTACCATACCCTGGACCATATCCCCCGTACGGGTTCCCCGGGGGTGGCCCATAACGTTGCTGATAAGGCCCTGCTGGGTATTGGCCTTGGTTATACATAGCTTGTTGTTGCGCGAAATGAGCTTGCTCCTGTGCATACCGCGCTCGCTGTACGCGAATCATCTCTGCATGCTGCCGACGTCTCTCGTCCTCGATCTAATCGTGATTGATCCGTCAGAAACTTATACAACGACGCCGCGTCGAGTAGACGCACTCTAGCCTGCTCCTTCTTATATGCCTCCCGTTCTTCTTTGGTGCCGATCGCCTTATCTTTGAGTTTGCCAAAGAAGCCTCGCTTTTCCTTCCCTTTCTTGGAAGCATCTGGCGACGTTGGGTGTTCATCTGATACCATGCTGGTGCTATCTTGTCCGTTGAAGGAATGGCGACGAGCAGGCTTAGAGCCGCTGGGGTTCTTTGAGTCTTGCTGCTGAGCAAGGCTGCCGACTTTCTCCTTGACCTCTGGGTGCTCACGGATGTATTGCTCGTCTTCATACGGGTGTGTCCAGATCGCACGAGGTGGGTCAGCTTTGGTATCCACCTTGAGATGGTACGTCAGTAATCGAAGTAGCAATGAGATGGGAGAGATATGCAACAGACCCAAAAGGGGTGATTTGCGTTTGGGTCAAACTCTTGAACCCAGCCGTAGGGTAGAGGAAGTTGTTCTGCACTCATGACGGGTAATGAGAAGGATGTGTGGGTAAGGTGGTGGGGATGCGGGGCGCCTTTTAAGCGAGGATTATCAGGGTCAGCATTGACAGCCTAACATCACGTGGACCAGGGCTGTGTTCTCGGTAAGCCCGGTCGAGCTTGCGCAGTTAGGCTGTGCTCAGGCTGAGTAAATTCTGTCACGTTGGATGCCAGCGATACTGTACAGCTATGACAAAGACTCGATACCACTGCTCGCGAATCACCTCCTCAATGTTCTGGTCTGTAGGCCTCTTGAATGACGATTAGAAACTGCAGGTACACAGGTGCACGACAAACCTCATAGAAACAACGTCCTCTCCCTGCGACCCGCATCAACGACTTGTCCCTTCTTGATGTACGCTAGTGGTGTTGCCGTCCGCCTCGCTTCGATCGCCCAATAGTCCATGTAAAGACCCGGCCCCGGCTTCTGAGTCCCGCTCTGTAGTCTCTAGCCCTTCATCCCAAGAGGCGACATTCCCAACAGACAAGTCCGCCCACCATCGACTCGAAAGCAGTTTGTCGACTTCCTTCCCATACGAGGCGGCGTTGTCGCTGTCAGCATGGCTGTCGTCGTCGTCGTCGTCGTCATCGTCGTCATCGTCGTTGTCAACGTCGTCATCGTTGCGCTCGAACACTGTCCTTTCCCGATGTATACTAGTGGTGTCACCGTTCCCTCCGCCATGACACTGAACTTCGTGGGCCACCGCTTTATTGACAGTCATAGCGCCGCCCCCTTTGCAAATCTGGCAGTGCCATTTCAAGTTCCCTTTATCCATAGACAACCTAAAAACTATGCAGAGATTACTTCGCCCTTTTATGAACATTCAGGGAGACGGCTCACTTCCAGGATTTCTGAAGAAGGTCGCCGCCACCTTTGAGGAGTGGCCCTTCGTAACTTCGTGGAACATCGCTTGCTTGCGGGTCATGGTGCGACCTTTGCCGCCGCGGCTACCTACGCAAATGTTGCAACGCCATTTCGAAAATTCTACAGCCGTGAAATCTATGCAGAGATTACTTCGCTCTTTCCATGAGAACTCAGAAAGATGGCCCACTTTCGAGGTGCGTGGCTCCCACATTTGGGTGGTGTTTCTTAGAATGGTGTATCGCCTTCTGGCGGGTTCTAGTGCGCCGGCCGGCGCGACCTGTACAAATGTTGCAGCGCCATTCCGAAATTACTACAGTCTTGAAATCTATGCAGAGATCACTTTGCTTTTGCCATGAACATTCGGAGAGATGGCTCACGTTCGCGGTATATGGGATCCCTTGCTCGCGGCATACTTCATGTGCGTTGATACGCCTTCAAGAATCGTGCTATGTGAGTAGGTGTGTTGTTGGGGGAGAAAAGGTATCTCGTAGAAGATCGATAGCAGAACCCAAGAGCCTGAGCGTTATATGGTGCCCAAATGGGTATGCTGCGCAACTGCGGCGGCGCTATACCGGTGACAATACGTACAAGCTGGCCAAGATCCCGCGCGAACTCTCAAGTCATCGAGGCAATCACTGATTATTATGCATGTTAGATACTAGCAGCTGTTTGCATCTGCGATAATATTACAGATGTGACAACGATCCAATACCGTGCTCGAAATCATATACCCTCGGTAGCCAACGTCACTGCCCATGGAGATCACGAATCACCTTCTGAAAAT
The DNA here is from genome assembly GCA_025766275.1 of Lactarius indigo. Taxonomy (NCBI): domain Eukaryota; kingdom Fungi; phylum Basidiomycota; class Agaricomycetes; order Russulales; family Russulaceae; genus Lactarius; species Lactarius indigo. The sequence continues at coordinate 58,197 of JAFKAC010000178.1, read as the reverse complement.
TTTGGATTTTCTGGTCTGTAGATATCTTGAATGACGATTAGAAACTGCAGGTGCACAGGTGTTGAAGTAAGTCTATTGATGTGCTTTATCGATTGTTTCCTTCGTGCCCACGAGGACTGCGTGCAAACCAGCCCAAGTCCTTATTACTTACAATTTCGGTCTGTTATTCTTTCGTGTTCGGATGCCGGATCGCATGTCCCGGATCCCCTCCCGGTCGTACTCGGCCGCGAATTCACTATACTGTCGCTCAGCGGAAGCTGAGCATAAAACTTCCAGCTATACAGTTATATTCTCTACAGTTATATAAGTCTTTACGTTCCCCAAGTAGTACCTCAGCTTTTGCCTAGATAGTGTGCGCAAACGCTGAGTATTTGTCTTATCGTGCAGACACTGTCTGCGCACACATCCGATCTTTACCACTTTATTGACTATCTATTCATTCCGAGCGTCCATACCTCGTAAGAATAGGTACACAACAAACCTCATAGAAACTTCACATCCTCTCCCTCCGGCGCCTCACGCCTCGAGCTAACATTTCTAGCAGACAAGTCCGCCCACCACTGACTCGAAAGTAATTTGTCGACTTCCTTCCCATTACACGAGGCAGCGTGGTCATTGTCATCATCGTTGTCCTCGTCATTGTTGTTTTTGTCGTTGTCGTTGTCGTCATAGTTGTCATCGTCGCGCTCGAATACCGTCCCTTCTCGATACATACTAGTGGTGTTACCGTTCCCCCCGCCATGAAAATGAACTTCGTGGGCCACCGCTTTATTGACGGACATAGCGCTGCCCCTTTCGCAAATCTGGCAGTGCCATTTCAAGTTCCCTTTATCCATAGACAACCTAAAAACTATGCAGAGATCATTTCGCCTTTCCCATGAACATTCAGAGACGGCTCACTTTCAGGATTACTGAAGAAGGTCGCCGCCACCTTTGAGGAGTGGCCCTTCGAAACTTCGTGGAACATCGCTTGCTTGCGGGTCATGGTGGGACCTCTGCCGCCGCAGCGACCTATGCAAATATTGCAGCGCCATTTCAAACTTCCTACACTCGTAAAATCTATGCAGAGATCACTTCGCATTTGCCATGAACATTCAAAGAGATGGCTCACGCTCGCGGTATATGGGGTCCCTCGCTCGCGGCATACTTCAGGTGTGTTGATTTCAGAAATCTCGTTATGCGAATAGATGTGCTGTTAGGGGAGGAAGGGTATCTCGTAGAAGATCGATAGCAGAACTTAAGAGCCTGAGTGTTACATGGTGCCCAGATGTGTATGCTGCGCCGGCGCTAGACAGGTGACAGTATGTACAAGCTGGCCAAGATCTCGTGCGAATTCCCAAGGCGATTACAGCAAAATCCAAAATGGGGGCCCCTTGAGTAAAAATGGACGACAGCTGACCTCCAAATTTGACGTGCGGGGTTCATAATTAAGTGTAGTCTAAAATTCTTGGGAAATTTGGTATCTCACGAATATATAGTTATAAAATAGTTATCAAGGGTATAAAATAGTTATTTCAGCAAAGGGTCGGCAAAGTTAAGGTTATCCCACTTAACAGAACACCCTTTCAGGCTCAGCCTGTACGCCTAATGTGGTCGCAAGGGGCCCGCCATTTTGGATTTTGCTGTACTGAACTGATAAAAATTATGCATGTTAGATGCCAGTTTGCGTCTGCGGTAATATTACAGATGTGACAACGATCCAACAATATGCTCAAAATCATATACCCTCGGTAGCCAACATCACTGCCCACGAAGATCACGAATCACCTCCTGAATTTTTTGGATTTTCTGGTCTGTAGGCATCTTGAACGACGATTAGGAACTGCTGGTAAACAGGTGCATAACGAACCTCATAGAAACTTCGCATCCTCTCTTTGCGACTCGCGTCGACACCGTGACCCCGGAGGAAGTTCTCAACGAATGTGGTATCCTCGTCGCCGTCGTCGCGCCCGAATACCGACCCTTCTCGATGCATGCTGGTGGTGCTACTGTTCCCCTCTCTCCGGCGACGCACACGTCGCGTATTTGCGGGCCCTTTCGCTACGACGGGCTTACCCCATCCAGCGGCCCACGCATCCGGAGCGGGTGTCCAGTCTTCGGCTTCAGCAGCGGGTGTCCCCCAACCCCACCCATCAGCTGGAGAGGAGACCCACCGATCTTGCCTGTTCTTCTCGGCCAATTCCGACTCCAGTTTATCCAAAAAATCGTGCATAGATTCGGCTTCTTCGCCTCGCTCCGCAGCCTCCAACCCCTTTCGCCAAAAGCCGACAATTCTGGGAGACAAGTCCGCCCAGTAATCGTGCTCTTGCTCGGCCACTCTGCGACTCGAAAGCATGCTGTGAGCTGGGTCGTTTCCAGCAGACGAGGCAAATTGGAGGTTGCAGACTTCCGCCTTTGTCGAGTGCTGCATCGAAACTTCGTGGGCCATTGCTTGCTTGACGGTCATGACGTCCGCTTTGCAGATGTTGCAAAGCCATTTCCCATTTCCAACATCCGTGAAATCTATGCAGAGATTATTTCTCTTTTCCATGAACATTCTGAAAGATGGCTAACATTCAGCGTGCTTGAAGTGGGTCGCCGCTCGCGGCATACTTCATGGGCGTTGGTAAGTTACACTTTCAGGAATCTCGACACAGATGAGACGAGCAGATGTGCTGTTTGGGCGGGAAGGGTATCGCGTAGAAGATCGATAGTAGAATTCAAGAGCGTTGCATACCCAGATGAGTATGCTGCGGTGGCCAAGCCTGCATGATGAGAATCCAAATTAACTTATTGAACGCCGAGTCCCGTGCCTCTTAAGTCATCGAGACCCCGATCACCGGTCACCGGTCACCCCGCGCCCAGAGAAAGACCGAGCCAAGATAAATCGGGCACCCGCCACTAATCTGAAGGAGTGTGGCAGGTCGCTCCGTGAAACCGACGGGGAATAGTTGAGCGCGGTGCCGACGTCCACTAACAATATCGACCCATTCCACTCACTGGCAGGCTGGGGAGTGGAGACCAAAACAATGCGCACCCCGTTTGTTGCGGATAAATGGAGGCTACCCCCAACGGCAAAGGCAATGTTGTTGCTACACGCGAACATTGCAGCATGTGAGCTTTTTCTCAGGCTTACCATAACGAGTTCGCAGTTGGAAAATGTCCTCCCCAGTGCATTCTGGGGCTCGGGAGCACGGGTAGTGGTGCCGTTGCTGCAGTAGCTCAGTCCGAAGTTCGTGACTATATGGGCTATGATAAATTCTGAATTGGTCCAATTGCCAGCAATAGTATCGACAGAAATAGAAAGCACTTGAGAATGAGCGGTCCCAGGTATGAATTGACTTCTGAAAATGCATACATTTCGACACTGGTTGACTACTGTACATTTTTTTTGGACGTCTGTCCATACTATTGATACATCGGAACGACAACGAAGCGGGCCAGTCCAGAGAAGTCCTATGACGCCGTCGAAAACAGCAAGACCAGCCTGAGCAATTTATGCCTAAGTTCGGGAGTAACAGAGACGAAACGAGACATCTTGAGAGTGATTTGAGTGGGTCGATTGACATGTACAGATGCACAGCGAGAGGGAGACGGGACTCAGTTAGAGTCCACGAAACAAGGAGGGGCCACAATAGCGAAAGAACGGCGACAAAAGTAACATAGAAACCGACATGAGAGGGGTGGGTCGCATTGACTAGTCCAGTTCACGGTTCAAATTTAGTTGAATCGCTTGGGCTTGAGTGGTGAGCCGCCGGTCTACTTCCCAGCAGTTCTGGCCTTCTTCTAGAATAACGATTCTGTCAAGAGAGCAACATGGATACGATAGAACCTTACCGTTGCTCTTGGAACTGCACGCATTTCCTTCTTGAATGGCTGTAGACAGTTCAAGAGATTCGAGATGGTATTTGGCGTACATTTTGAGAGGGCGACTTACCTCTTTGTCTGTATCGGACAGCGTCTTGAAATATGCATCAAACTCGGAGGCGAGCCCTTGTCCTCCTGGCTGGAGTTTATTCCAGTGGCGCATGCATATATTCCTGAAACAGTGCTCAGCGTACTGAAAGCTAGTCGAACGATGCGTTACCTGATTGTATTCCTGTCAGTCGGTATGGCAAGGGTCTCGACTTCCTTTTGTTTTTTGAGTGACCCAGAGGCGACCTTTCCTTCGGTTTTTCGTTTCCTTGAGTCAGAAGTTGGGTGGGGGGTTTCGGTATTGTGCTCCTCGTAGCCGTTGCCTCTACAATTAACCTCGCTTCCGTTCTCACTCCCTGGGTCACAGTCGATTTTGTTATTCGTTTTTTGCGTAGAGCTCAACTGAATCGGATTAGTGTTATCAAGTGTACTGTTGTTGGACTTCGCCTTCTTTTGTCGGTTGTCGTACCAAGAAGAATAAGCGCTATTCGACCATTCTTTGAGCTTCCATTGCCCGTCGTCGCAGAGTTGGAGGAAGAAGAACTCGGGATCATTAAGCATGATACGCGCGTAGAAGTCCCATGCGATCTCGGAAATATTGTCGAACGTTGTGGGAGCCAGCCCACGTTCATCGAGGGCCTCCCATATTGCTTGTGCCTTCTCGTTCATCCGGGAGATAACTTCTTTGCTAACAGTCGTGCCGTCCTCGTTCTCGAGATAAAAATACTCCGACATGGAGTCTTCATCGTCACCCATTTCTCCCTTCTTCATGTCGGCGGTGAGAGGGACGTTCGCCATCAACACAATCGGAGTCTTGTCGTCACTTGCCGTCTTCAAAGTGATACAATTCTTCGCGAAAACGTCGATCGTCTCCCTGAATCGATGACATCGATTGGAGAAAAGTTGTATACAGTATCTGGGTGAACGCACTGGTATGTATCGCATCGTATCTTTAGAACCACGAGTTCCTTGCGCTGACTCTCGAGTTCACTGCGCTGGCTCGCGATTGTCTCTCGTAACTCATTTAGTTCGGCCGTGCGGTCTCCTGCTATCAGTTTAAGGCGCACATAGCGGGCGTTTTTTTCGAGGAGTATCTCTGGTGCCGTCGCAACCACATCTGATATATCTATGTTCTGATCACGCTCAGCACTTAGAAGCTGTGGGATACCACCTAGACACTCGACTTACATGGCCCCTGAAAAATCTAGGCATGGTCTGAGACCGTTGCTCGATATTTGCGCCAAAGCCTGTGCTTTCGTTTGGCCACTGACTCTGGCAATCCGGCAACGGATGTCCCTGGGTCCTGGACGCACCATAATCTATAATATTCGCGGGGTCAACGGGTGTACAGGGACCCGTAGAAGAAAGGGGGGAGATGAAGGACATGAGGAGGGTGGTGGTTTTCCGTTTGCGGAGGGTTGGTATCTATAATACCTCGCCTTCTCGTAGGAACGGCTAAAAGTCTCAAGATCACACGACCTAGTACGCCCATAGCCTACACTGCACTTTGTGTCGGCAATCCGTAGCTTCGCTGCAGCACCCATCTCCAACTCAGATTCGGGAAGGACTCCATCATTGAGCGTATACTGGAAGAGTACATTTCAAGTTATGTCAGGTGAACACTAGGCAAATCATTGGCCCTTGTCCTTGCCGTCTTCCTTCTTATCTGCTGACTTGCGAAGTCTCTTCATCTTGGTATTAAAGTACGTCTATCACAGCAAAAAAATCAATCTCGGCTCCAGATGTCCCCACATTAAGGGGCATGTACTTACCCCCAGCACGAACGAGACCAAATTGAAGAACGGAACCCAGAGCTGCGTAAATGCCTCGTAAGCCAGTGATAATCAATGCGAAGGTCGGAACAGACCTCAGGCGGGATAAATTTCTGAGCAAACACGAGAGAGAGCGGGGAGCTGACCCACATAACCTGCGCGCGTGACGATAACAGTTAACTTCAACATGTCGCAATAAAGAAGGACGGAGGTTTACCCGTATCACGGGGAAAAAGCCGCCCCTCACAGTCTTCTTGATGTCGCTCCACGACCTGGCGCCGCCAATAACGGCCAAAGAGGCAAGATAGGCTATAAATTATACTCAGAAAGGACACCGCCAACTCAAATTGTGTGTGAGTAATGATACTCACAGACGGTTTGAATGGGGGCAACGATCAGGTTGCTCGCGACGACCTGCCCGATCTTTGCCGCCCGTCCAGTCCTACCAGCAAATGCCCTCTGGAGTTCGCCGACGAGGACGTGACCAATAGGTGCCGAAACGAGCAATCCGTAAAGCGCCATCTTGATGGCACGTATGTCTACCTTGGCGCGTGCGAGGGCATGGACGAAGAACGGCGCATCTTTGGCAGGTTGCGGGACGGGAGCGTTGGCCAAATGGGAGCCAAGCACCTCTTGAATGAAGCAAAGTGTCCCTTCGGGGGATGGTGGGTAAGAATCGGGGACAAGATGAGGCTAGTTGAACGGCAACTCACCCGTAGTAAGCGCTTTGGTACGCAACGGGTGCGCCGAAAGCTGCGCGAGGTATGCGAGAAGAAGGCGGTCCTTCAATGGCTTGGGGAAAGGTTGTGCCATGGTGGTAAAGTGCCCAACACTGGTTGGACAGGTCAAATCGGACCCACACGGTAACAAGCCGAGATCCCCAGGGCAGGAACGGGGGTAACCAGTTCCGCGGTTCCGGGCCATTGGTCATAGGGTAATGGGTATTATTATCCTATTCTATAAGTCTATTGTACTGGTCTAACTTAGAACGAGCATCTACGTGTCAGAGGGACTGAAATTGTCCGTGTCTCACACCTTTTTGCTATTTCCCTTGACCCAGTCTTTGACATAATCCGCAAATGAGACCATGCAAATGGTCTGCCAGATCCCAAGACCAACCCGAGGAGTAACACCGCGATACAGACCCTTGATGCCGTTTTCTTTGTAAATATAACCGAACGTATTGAAAATAGTCAGTTTTGCGGGGCGATTAGCAGAGGCTGCCGCCTCCTTTGACATATTTTGCATCTACAAACGACGGTTGAAGGCCAATCACAGTACAATAGGGTGAAAAATACCTCAACACGGATAACCTCAATGGGCTGGTTCCACGTAGCAAGAGCACCGCCGATCGACGATGAGAGAATTTTGTCCAGAACACCAAGAGATTGGCTGTCCTTGCCACGCACTTTACAAATCAACGATTCCGCAAATCGAGTAAGACCGATTCTAATCCATAAGTTAGAACTTCACAATATGACAGCAGAAAGATGACCACTTGCCGAGAGCCCCAGTTTGTACATTGGCGCACTGCGACGGCATTTACACCCTTGTTAACACCACGAAGACCTTCCTTTCGGAAGATCTCAAAGAATAATGCCCATGTTGAAGGTGGCTTCACACCCGCAGCGGCCTGCTTATGCCGAGTGATTTCTGCAGTTTTCATACTGGTCGTGAATCCTAAGCAAATTGAGATTTCGGGGACAGCACGACGATTGTTTTCAATTGGGCTTACCCATGGTAGCATATGCCTGAGCGATACCACCTCCCATACCGCCGAGTAAACCGGCGGCGGCTGGATTGATCCCCATAGACGTTGAGGCTGTCTCAATTTCCGAGGCAGTGAACAGAAGAACACCACCCTTTGTTGAGGCCTCGATCCATGCCTGGTACGCAGTTGGAACGATCGAAATTCTTACGTGCCAGATATACGCACCCATGGAATGAGACCCTGGTAAAAGCCAACGAAGCCGCCGCGAGACCAGACGGATTGTAATGCCTGCACCATAGACTGCGAGCGGTTCGCAGCCATCTGGGTTTTTATGACCTCCAGGGGTTGGCCAAGTGTGGTGACCTGAGACCAGGGGGCACTGCTAGTCAGTAGCTGGACTCTGCGGTATCCTCACGAGCCGACTTGCCTCCTGGAATAGAAGAGCAGTTAGTTTATGAATACGGACAGCTTGGAAGACAACTCACAAACTAGCGGATGGGGAGACCATCACCGTCAGTTCTACAAAAAAAAAAAGATAGAATTATAAGATAGTACCATGTTCATGATCGCACCTAATGCGCGCAAACATCAATGAACTTCGGGTAACGTCGAAAGAGCCCACATACCAACAGCAATGTTCGACCAACTAACGCCTTTTTGACCTGGCTCTTTCTGGATAGCCATGGCAGCTCGACTGGGGAAGGGATAAGTGGGTAATGGGAGATGAGGGAAGAGGAGAGAAGTGAACAGAAAAGTCAAAGTTCGACACTGTTGGGTTGGGGTTTGACATCTTTACCTTTTGGGGCGGACGCATATGTTTGTCACCGGTCGGAGGTCCGGTTCCGCTCCGACCCCGAATAACTTAACATAATATCACGCACATCGCATCTGCCGGTTAAAGTGTCTGCACATTATGAGCAAGGGTATGCATGGGTACGAATAACGACAGGGTATGACATGGGGTAACGGAGAACGAGGGATGCTGCCGTGCAGGTTGCACGAAAAAACGTGTTAAAGCTTCTGTAACCAGCAGGACTCCGGCACTAAACTAGTAGGATGTAAACGTAGACGCAGCGTTGCAATCGCGAGGCTCCAACATGTCTTCCGAATATCACTCGGCCGTCGAGGACAATTTCGTTGTAAGGTGTTCCACGTCTTCCTTCAACCTAATGGTATGAAAACCACGTGAGCTTTAGCAAAAATCAAGGGAGAAAGTCGAGGAATAAAAAAATGGGGTACATATTGAAAACGAAAAAGCCAGCGTAATAGAATAAGTTAATGAAATCGCGTGTTAAAATAATTATAGTGCAAGAAGAAGAACTACAGAGAATGTTGTCCATAAAGGTGCGCAATCGAAGCGTCGAAACGGGTTAGTGGTCTCAATGCGGTGGAAAAATCCAGCGCATCATACTAGGAAGTCAGAAGAAGCCAGAACCAGCGACCACAACCAAAGCAAATAAAGCACCAAGAAAACTTTTAAAACCGAATAACTTCACGTACCGTGTGATTTGGTCCTGGTTCTCCTCTTGATCTTGCTCGAGATACATGATCTCCATCTTCTTTCGTGCTAGGTCCTGTTCCGTCTCGTCCGCCTTTGCGACCGCGGCGTCTACCTGCTCTTGTAGGGCCCGCAAGGCTTTCTCGTGCTGGGCTTGTAAATCATTGATCTTCAAGTTATGAGCCTCATGTAGCCGCTGCAGCTCCTCTTTGGTTACCATCTCAGCAGGCACTGGGGCGGACCCATTCCTCTTGGGTGACGCAATGGCTTCAGTGGATGTAGCATGCGCGCGCAAGGTTGCCACTTCGCCCTCTAGGTCTGAGAGTCTCGTCACGAGGTTTGACTTGGCGGCGGCTATTGACTGGATCTCCGCATCGTGGGCTGCGCGAAGCTTTGATGCTTCGTCGGTGCGCCTCTTGGCTGCTTCCTCCAACTCCATTTGGTGGTTCTTGCCCATCTCTTGCATGGATTCTTGGGTGGCACGGAAGACCTCGTTAAGTCCATTGAGTTCAGCTCGTGCATTAGAAAGCTCCTTGTTCAAGCGCGCGATTTCGGCGTTCTGATCGGCTTCGGCAGCGCTTGCGGTAGCTTGAACTACTTGACGAGTCTCATTCAGCTGAACCTTCAGGGACTCTACTTCCTGCAGTGAAGTGTTGAGGGTCGTTTTTGCCTTGGCGAGATCCTCGCTAGTAGCCTTCAGTTCGAGTGTCTGGGTAGACAGCTGCTTCTGGAAGGTCTGGGCCTGGGAGGCAAGGGCTGCTTCATGATCGGCTTTGAGACCTTCAACTGTAGCCTGATGGGACGTGCGGAGTTGTTCAATGGCGCCATCGGAATTCTCTCTGAGTGCCTGCAGGTCCTGGCCGTGGGCGTCACCTGCTTCACTCTGCACAACTGAGTATGTATATGTCATGGCACCAGGATAGGGCTCACCTTTGCGCGCTCGAAAGCTTGTTGCAGGAGCTGATCGTGCTCGTCTTTGACTGTCTGGACCTTGGCATTGTACACAGACTCTTGCGCCTAGGAGAATACCATTAGGGCCGTCAAAAGTATGAGCAATCTAGGCCACGTACCTCGAGCTCGGCAGAAATCCTCCCAATTTCTGCGGTGAGCTCTTCTCGTTGAGCTTGATGCACCTTCTCGACGTCTTCGAGTTTACGGGCGTGCTCCTCGGCGGCAGAGATGGCCGTTGCGTTTGCAACTTCAAGATTACTACGGAGTTCATCGGTTTCGACCTGCAAAACACGGAGTTGCTCGGTCAAGTTCTTGCTTTCCTCTATGGCAAGTGATAGCGCGTGCGCGTGCTGCTTCTGCACCTCCTCAAGATGCTCGGCAGCGGCACTCTCCTTGGCTGCCACTGCTCGATTCGTCTCGTCGGCATGGTCGGCGGCTTTTGCCACTTCGGCGCGTAAAGCATCGATTTGGGCCTTGCTATTTCCGAGCTCCTCCTCCGCAAGTTCCTGTGCCTCCTTAGACTCTAGAATCTCGACTTCGAGCTCCGATAATTTGCTAGACGTCTCTTCTTTCTCGGCGCGAAGAGAGGCGACTTCAGCAGCAAGCGCTTCGGCACGCGATGCTTCCAGTTCTAGCGTGCTAATCTTCGCAGCTGCGCTATTTAGTGCTTCGTCTTGAGCAGCTTTCTGCGTGGCATTCTCTGCTTTAATGGCCTCGAGGTCTTCCTTGGCTTTGGCCAGGGCTTGCCTGTCGATTTCTGCAGCGGCGGCGATACTGGAGTCACTAGCATGTACAGCACGAAGAGCTTCTAGCTTTTCCCGGGCTTCGTCAACTTCGTTTTGCAATGTCTTAATCTGCCCTCGCAAAGTTTCAATGAGGGCGTCCTGCTCCGCACCCATTGTCTTTACGACCTGCTATGTTTGTCAATTGATATTCTAACTACAATCGGGAGATGTGCCCTTACCTCGCCCAAATCTTGCTGAAGCTTATCTCTATCGGTCTGCGATGCCGCTAAAGCTGTCCTCGCCTCTGAAAGCTCTTTGTCCGCAGTAACTTTGGCGAGTTCAGCTAGTTCAGCATTCTGGCGAGCAGCCTCAAGATCTGCAGTGATGCTGTCCAAAGATACCTTCAACCCCTCGATCTGAGTCTCAAGCTCCGAAATGGTGGTGGATTTAAGATCAAGGGATGCCGTTACTTCGTTGAGCTGGTACGAGGTCAGAACGCGTCGACTTCCCAAAAACACGATGGTGCGGGGAGTGTTACCTTGTTCTGGGTCTCCACAAGGGCTGCGCTATCTTCCCTGACATCTTTAAGTGACGATATTGAACTAGTGCCAGGAGTTCGCGCGGTCCGTGCCGAGGCAGGTGGCTGCTTTGCGGATGGTACCAAACTAGCCCTCGGTGCTGCGGTCCTCTTCGGCTGAACACCATCGGTAACCGAAGCACGTGGTCGTGTCGCCGCAGCTGACTTGGTGGACGTGGCAGAGTCCGGAGAGACAACAGACGAGCGTGATGGAGCGGCCGAAATAGGTTTGGCGGTGGGGGGAGAGGATGTAGCCGAAGACAACTTGCCGGACGTTGAGGCAGACAGTGTAGATGATCGTGCAGGAGGAGCGATGGGTTTCCCAGGAAGCATCGACGTCCTACGCGTGGGTGCGGGGACAGAAGAAGGGGTAGTCGACGACTTGGGGGGCATAGTTACTTTCGAGGCCGGAGCTAAGGTGGACGAAGGGGACTTCTTGGCAGCAGAATTGGATGTAACAGCAGACCTTGGAGTAGAAGAGGCCTGGGCGGTCGTAGTGGGCTTGCCAGCTACAGCGGGCGTGTCAGCGGTCTTGGAGGTTGGGGGTGGGACAGCCTTGGTGACACCTGTACCAAACCTGCCAGAGTTTAAGATCTGCAATGCGTAGAATGCATGTCAGGGCCGGAGAGCAAAAGCAACGTGCACGCAGTGAGATGACGAAACGCATATATACCTTCTTGACCTGGGGCGTTGGTGGGCCAGAAACAGTTGTTTTAGCAGCAGCGGTCTGAAGTGTCGGAACCGTGCGCTTAGCTGGCTTGTCCTTGGATTGGCCCGCTGGCTGACTTGCAGTGGCGTCGTCCAAAACGTGTGACGGAGCTGGTTCTTCAAGCTGTGCTGATTGCCCGAGGCCAATTTCGGAGACGCCCTGCTCGGAATCATTTACGGGTTTGACGGAACCTGTGTCTTCACCGTTGTGAATGTCCAAATTGTCAGCTCCCTCCGCATGGTTGACATGGCCATTGATGGCAAGGGTCTCCTGTGGCTCTGAACTAGCCATCAAAATGAACCGGAAGAAAGGAAAGGGAGGGGAGCACGATAGATACAATGACACAGAACAAATCCGTGCAAGGGAGAGCGGAGACTTGGCCCAATCAAGCGTCAACAAATCATTTAATATTCGCATTGGTCACAGTAACACTACAGTTATCCGAAAAACTTCCTTAACTCTCTACATCGCATTCAAGTTGAGGGCATTGAGAGCCGGCTCTTGCAACGAGTTGTGATTGTAACCCAGAACCGCGATCTAAAAGTTGGTTAGATGGCATACCAATGCTGCAGACGGCAACAGACCCCAGCAGGTTCGACATTGAACTTGGTACCTGTCATATTGATCAGACCCATTCAATGTGTTCTATGGTCAGCGCGCGCACCTTCGGCGAGAGGCAGGCCGACCCAACGCGCGATAAGGCAACGATTAAAGTGACCGTGGGCGACAATTACGACATCGCGCGTTCCCTGGCCTTCCTCCTTCCATTTCCTATGATATTCGCGAACCTTGGTGAAACGAGATTAACACTACCCCATGTGGATGTATTAGGGACGCACATTACCGATAACACGGTCGACGCGAGTGGTCATGTCTTCAACAGATTCGCCATTGGGGCAGCTAAGAGGAAAGGGCTCGATTCATGGGTACATGGAGGAGATAAACCAGCCAACCCATCCTTCCAGATAGACCAGCCGGGTCGCTTGGCGTTGATCTCGTGGGACTTGAGCCCTTCGTAATCTCCATAGTCCCACTCGCGAACAAGGTCTGTGATGACGTGATTTGGTGATTGAGGGAGGTGACCCGTTAAATAATGGAAAGTATCGTGGGCGCGCTTGCGTGGAGACACCATGATGATGTGCAGATTGACCGTGTCAATGAGTTCTTAGGTGCGCGATCAGATGAACACCGAGTGCATCTAGTACGATCGTTCCACATACTCCCATCCCCCACGAGAAACGGGGCCTTGGACTTGATCTGCTCTACACCACGTTCGGTAAGGGGAATGTCAGAACGTCCCGTCTGGCCAAAGACAGACATAAGTGAGCGTGGCAATATGGCACATTACAAGTACACATACGTGGCGGCTACATGCGAAATGATTAGGGGAGTCAGGAGAGTGAGTTGTTAGGTGACTAGGTCGGGAAAGATGTCAGACCCATTGAGAGACCACTCGGTCTCACCTGGGAACGAAATAAGTGAAGTGTATGAGATCTAAGACGTAAACTCACCATGACGAATGATGATCAAACGTGGCATAGATCCGGACATCGTGGAGAGGAAAGTCGGGTCGTCAACTCGGGATCACGACCGCCGTGACCCGCCATCGACGCGGTCTGTCCTTATTTGTCCCAGCGTGCACGCACCGCACCGCACCGCACCTCCGCACCTGAACATCACCAACACCAACACCAACGACCAAGTCACTCTCCCCTTACACGTCGCGTTTTAACGGCTTTTCACAGGTACGGCGCCGTCTTCTCTTATTTTTTTCATCCATCTCACAGATTTTCTATCAATGGGCTTCGCACTTCGTCCATCTCCTAACTGGTTCTCTCCTAAGTTACGCTCGGTTTAAGATCGCTTCAATCCTTGCGAACGTACTCCCCTCTTTCCTCTTACTCCTTTGAATCTTTCCATCATGCAGGCAATTAAGTGTAAGCTCTGTTCTCAACAGCTGGTGTTCCTGCAGAAAACTCACTACAGATCACAGGCGTCGTCGTTGGAGACGGTGCCGTTGGAAAGGCAAGTCGTATACACCCCATCCTCTCAGACCGAATTAATCACCGATGATGGGAGCAGACATGCCTACTTATATCTTATACCACCAATGCCTTCCCGGTATGCTTCATCCTTCATCCTATCTACCCACCCAGTGCTCATCATACGAATCGTAGGGGGAGTACATTCCAACAGGTAAGCGCCTAGCGCACCTGCACGAGTTGGTGTTGCATTCAAATATTTTTTCCCAGTCTTTGACAACTATTCGGCCAATGTGATGGTCGACGGCAAGACAATTTCTCTCGGACTTTGGGATACTGCTGGTCAAGAAGACTACGACCGTCTTCGACCGTTGTCGTATCCTCAAACCGACGTCTTCCTTATCTGCTTCTCTCTTGTGAGCCCCCCCAGCTTCGAGAACGTCAAAACAAAGGTACTGTTCCGCTAACCCCGTAGAGACTCGCTCACCTCATCACTTTTCAGTGGTACCCTGAAATATCTCATCATGCGCCTCAAACGTCGGTGGTTCTTGTCGGCACCAAGCTAGACTTGCGCGAGGACCCCGGCACTGTTGAGAAGCTTCGCGACCGGTACGTTCTCCTCAGATTAGGGAATCTAGCCTTTTCTAAATCTTGTCTCACAGTCGCATGGCTCCTATCCAGTATACCCAGGGTGCCAGCATGGCGAAAGACATCGGGGCTGTAAAGTATTTAGAATGTTCTGCCCTCACCCAGAAGGGACTGAAGAACGTCTTTGATGAGGCCATCCGTGCCGTCTGTGCGTGTTTTGAGATTTCTTACGCCTTAGTTCATTCGGCTTATGATCGAACAAACTAGTGAATCCCCCCAGGCCAAAGGAGAAGCCGAGGGGCAGCAAGTGCATCATCGCATGAGCCACTTGCTAACTGTGGGCTGCCCTGGAATATCATACCATTTATTTCCGTGCTCAAGGTTACGACTTTTTATGGCCTTTGTTCATGACCTTTGTCGACCGCCGATTACGCATAAACTATGGTGGTCCCTTTGCGGTGTTTTCTAGTTCTGATTGGATCCCACATGGTTGTGGCATTCCTGTTCTCCTTCGTGTCTATAAGAGATTTGTTTCCTCGTTACGTCGCGTAGAGTTTGCCCCGGTGAGATTGATGTGGGAACACGTAATGCTCGTTTCAATGAAAGCCATCGCTTCAGGCTAATTCAATAATTCAATTTCATCTCCTCTCTACGTATCAACCCCGTTTCTCACGGAATTGTCACCGCTTTCGCTCCCTCTGCACTCATTTATGTTATAAGCACACACTCTTTCGAATTGTCGTCACTTGCACCCTGGAGTTCGGGAACTCGGTCTGTCTATTACTCGCCCAGTTGTCATTTCCACTAATCTTTCTCTCTCTCAGCGATGTCTCGCCCGGAGGATCCTCCAACACCTTCTGATCCTTCTTCTTCTCAGCACCGCCCACGCGCTTCTCTCAGTACCAGCGCATCCGGTATTGCGGACAGCACTATCAGCTTCACTACCTATGCTACAGGAATCACAGACGGTTCTCTATGTCTTTCTCAATTCCCTCCTCCTCCCGTCGAAATCCCCGTTAGCCCAATCACCGATCGCTTCCTTCATTCTCCTGCGCGGAGCACTTTTACTATCACCACTCCTCGACTCTCTGCTCCCAGCACAGAGTGGGGGCTCCCTTCCCCCGCGCGGAGTACTTTTTCCATCGCTTCCCGCCAAACCGTGGGTCCTGTGAGTCCCCCTCTAGCTCCCCAGCTCCGCCTAGGCTCACCACACAATAGGCACTTCCCTCCCCTGCACGGAGTACCTTTACTGTCGCTGCGCCGGCACCTGTGACACTGCGAGCGCCCCCTGCCTCCGCCGTTCCGCAGCCATCAGGACTGAATCGCGAAGTTGTTGATGAGGACTTTCCACCTGATCATAACACTGACCGTCCACCACAGCCAGACCGCCGTGCGAGATCGCGAAGCCCTGCTTCCCCAGTCAGGGCCGGTAAGCTGTCCCCTTATGATTGGCACGAAGGTTCCTCTATCATCTCCGTGGACCCCACGGAAGAGAGGATGCTCTCGACTTCCTTCATCACTGGACTGCTTTCCTCGGCTACCTCTGCGAATACCCCTCGGGATGCTTCAGATTCACACAGTCCTCGTCTTTCGTACCAAGTTGATACGGGAAGCCTTGTGTCCGAAATGTTTTATCCCCCTCCTTCACGGTATCACGACCCGGGCGTTGGCTCAAGTCGTTTTCCCCCGAGTTCCTATCCCTTTGCGCCCTCAAGCGAAGGGCCGGATTACCATTTCAATGGCGAAAATGACACCATCGCCTCGTATGATGGATATGCAGATGTTGCTCAACCTGGGTCGGCTTTGACTAGAAAGGTTTCTGTCGTGGGCATAACCCAGGCAACACTTCGCCATGTGCCTAGCGCGACCAGCGTACCTGAGTCTATCCACGAACAAAGCCAAGCTACGTATAGTAGCACTTCACCTCTCAACCCTCATCCGCCTTCGGCGTTTGCGACCTCGATGGATGGGGCGCGACACACTGATCTCCGACTGGCCGATGTTCAACCGCTTATCGGCACTCTCCGACCCTTGACCCCAGGAACGCCTGAACTCAGAGCTTCCATGAAACTGTCTGCTAAGCGTCAACGGCGAGTGTCTGCTCTTTCAACAAAGACGGTGAAGAGCCATGTTTCTTCTCTCATATCCTCGGCTGGCCAACGTACCGCTCGTGCAGCGCGTACGATGGTCGAATGGATACGTATAAAACCACTACCTCCGGTACCAACTATCCCCGATATTTCATTACACCAAGAGCAGGAGCACCGAAGGATGGAAGGCTCGGTACCTTTACCCCAACTAGCCGAACGAGCTGACCGTCTCAATGCTATGCTTGATTCTGGTCACTTACCTGACGACGGTGTCGGGGCGTCTACTTCCGAGAAGGTCGCACCGTTCCGGGCGTACGCCAGTGGCCTCGGAATGACTTCTGGTGGCCGAAGGCGTCAAAGTATGACCTTCCCCAGCGGGCGTGAAGTCGAGAATCCTTATGGCCCAGCAAAGACAAAGTCCAAGTTCCTCAAACGACCGATTAGTCGGAACAAGATCAAACTTTTCGTTGGGGTTTTCGTTTCTGTCCTACTAGTCGTCATCGGAATCATCGTTGGTGTCACTGTGGGACATAAACGTACACACACACCAAATTGTCCTGCCAATCGTACAGGGAATGCGTGTGACCTCGGTGAGTTTCGTGCTCGGCGTTGCGACTCAATTTACTCATTGTCCACCAAGATTCGACGTGTGTCTGCGTTTCGACTCAATGCAATGTCCTTGCTCAGAGCCTCGTCAACCTCATTCCTATTGTCAATGACCAATTCCATGCCAACTTCACCCCGGCAGTTGTCGCGAACGCGATGTCTTCCTCTCGAGCCTCCGCTTTGATCAGTGACTGTGCGGCACAGGCCCGGGTGATCGACGTGTCTCCAACGCTTGATTCTCAGACCTTTCCGAATCGGACAGCGTGGGCTCAGAGTGCCTTGCTATGGAGCTTTGTGTTGTCTCAGAATACGTCTTCAGTGAGAAGGTTACGCGATTTTATTACCAAGGCCGACTGGAAGAGTCTTACCGGAGATGGCGCTGTGGCTGGTCAATCATCAAAATTCTCGACGACACAACTGGGTTACGTATTCGACTTTGCAGCTCAATCGATTTCCGAACCTATCGTGTCGTTTATACCAGATGGGCAACCATCAAGCTCCCAGCTCGCGGAGATGAGCAATACGGCTCGCACAACCCTGGACCGAATGTATACGTTTGCATCTGGTACGTATTTATTTGTGTATGGATCTATGCCTGATGGAGTTGCCAACTCCCGTTTCTGACAGCGTCGTCCACAATTCGGTCAACGGCTATGGGCAACTATTGGCAATATATTCTCCAACAAGATCCAAATAATTACCTTAAATTCGTGTCGCTTCTGATATCCTCCCCCATTCTCCTTCCGTTTGATGCCAATGGGAAGGCAGGGAATACCCCCATATCTTCATTATTGACTAATTCGACAAGTGCACCCTTCCCGCCACCACTATCATGCTACCCGAGCCTTGCAACATCTCAACTTGCGTTGATCACGAATCTAGAAGCGTCCGTCTTTGGGTTGTCAGCTCCCACGGCACAGACGAATTTCAATAATTCTTGCTTCGCGGATCGGCCTATTTATGGAGTGCTCGATGTACTCCATTTACGACTCCCCTTCCGTGATTCCCAGACAGGCACTGCGAAACAGGCAGCAATTCTCTCCCGCGAGGCGACTCCGCGTGTGGTGGTCTATAGTGGGGAGGCTTTGAGTAGCCTGCCGAATTCCAACATTTCCTCTATTCCAACGACTGACCCCCGTCGGTTTGGCACGCTGAACCACATCAACCACGTTCTCCTGGACTTTTTCGAGGCTATCCCCGACCTCAACGTTGCTATTCAATTCGTGAACTTCGTTCTTTCCTCCGCGGTGACCCCTCCATCAAGTGACACCCTTCTCGGGAAGTCTTTAGATGCCATCCCGACGCTAGAAGTAGCAATCTTTGGGTCAGTCACACCCCCGGATGTTGAGAGCGTTGTTTCGTCTTTTGCGACACCTTCAGGTGGATTGTTCTTCGGTAGCGATAATTCGCTTGCGGTGCGGGATTGGGCGTTGGTAGGTGCACAGACGAGCGTGACTTGGACAGAGTTTGCCAACTCACCAGAAATTGTAAACGACGAGTCGTTTACGGACACTGCTTTCAGTAAGGTGTGGGACCCGGCGTCCCTTTTTTTCCATTCATCCACAAATGCCACGGTTAATGTGGGGAATATCACTGCAGCATTTACTGCTGTAAATAAGTTCACAAGTACATGACAATTGCCATTCTTTTCAATGTCCAAGCCCTGTTCTGTCGTATTGTTATCTATATTATACTCTACGGTGTTTCGTTATATTAACTGTGCTGTACCCTTCCTTTTGAATGGCGCCTCAGGTGAGATGATAGCTCAACCAAGAAAAAATAACACGTAATCCCATCCGCTCGAACCAAGTCGAGATGAGACGACCATTCGGGGGGATTTACAGTTCGACTGCCAGTGCTAACACCTGCATCCCATATCCCCCTCTCCGCTCTCAACGGCGTTAAGCCTGTCCTTGTCTGTGCCCGCGAGCCCTTCTATACTCTTCCTTACCATTGGTGCCTATCAGAATGCCCAAGACACCAACCACAAAGCATGACTCGGCCACCACCACCTCGGGCCCGATGGGCTCGGCCAGTCACCCGAACGTGCTCAAGAGAAATCAAGTGTGTCCTCAGTCATCTTCCTCAACAGTTTCTCATCATCTTTTAGGCATGCCATCAGTGCCGTAGACGCAAACTCGTACGTTACTCTAACTCTAAACTGCAACGTACTCTTCCTTATTACCTACCGTCTTCGCAGAAATGGTAGTCCTCCTTCTAATCAATGAAGCCCACCTCACATTCATTCTTGCAACAGTGATGCGCAAAGACCTTGCTCGACCTGTGTTAGGTCTCATGCACATGCCCTCTCGCATGCACCCGCTGGTGTAGTACTACCTGAGCGTCCGGAATGCACGTTCGATGAAGGTACCGCCCACTTCGTCGCATCTATAGAGTGTGGGATTCACAACTGATGACCGTGGCAGGCTCAAATGGGGCACAAGAGGCTCCAAAAAATCGCTACGAAAAGCTGGAGAACAGAATCAGTTCGTCTGCAATTCCGTGTCATCCATTGTGTCTCCTCACATTCGTTTCTTCAGACGAGCTCGAGGCGATGCTCAGGGACCAAGGTTCACCCTCCGCTAGCAAGTCCCCTCAGTCAAGTCTTTCGCCTCCGTCCACGCACTCCCCAAACGTTCCGGTCCACCCCGGCCTCACGGGCGCTACCATTCCCCCTCCTTCCGTTTTCCACAGCCCCGGCCTTGGACTTCCGCAGAGCTATCAATCATCCCCGGGCGACTACCCAGGGATCACCTCGTCCTCCACGAGTTTCATCTCGTCAGTGGAGAACCCTTCCGATATCGTGCCGACTCCCGTCAATGACGTTCAAACCGCCCCTCCATTTCTCTCCCCTGGCTTAGGTTACGACGTTTACTGGCCGGGTTGGCCTAAGGACCTCCCGTCACCCGCTCTTGTCCGTCATCTGTAAGTTGGAATTCTGACTCACTGCAGCGTGCATATGGGCTGAATGCGTCAACGCAGCGTCGAAGCCTTTTTTTCCTTCCACCCCCACGCTGGCAGGCTCTTTCACGTGCCTACTTTCATGGCTTCAATCGACCTACCTCCGACGCACCCGAACTTTCCATCGCCCGCTATCATCCACGCAATCTGTGCAGTCGGAAGTCTATACACCGTAGCTGTCCCCCCGACCCCTCCACCAGAAAAATCTATGGGGGCGAGTATGTCTGAAGATGCCAACCTTGGCGGTGGTTCTTCCGACCACAGCCCTTTAGCAGATGAGATTTTCGGCAACTGGTACAAGCGGAAGGATTACATCGATTCTTTTGCTGAAAGACACGTAAAACTGGCTAAACAGACCGCCGAAGAGCAGCTGTGGGCCGGAAAGAAGCTCCTTGAAGATGTCCAAGGTCGGAATCTCACCGTTTTTATTATTCGACAGTAATGCTGATGATTGATTTCGCGGAATACAGCTATGTTAATCATCACTTGGTGGTATTGGTGCAACGCAAGGTACGCTCTCCGTACCTTTTGAACTCCCTCCTCTTCATCATTTCGTAAACTCAGATGGGTGGAGGTAAATCTTCTCACGTCTTCTTTAGCTCTCAGTTAATAGTTTGAACACCTAGACCTTCACGACCATAGGCCAAGCAATCCGAGCTGCGGTACCTTTAGGGATTAATGTTAACCCCTCTTTCTTCCCGATTTCAGATTCCCTGAAGACTCCCTCCCTCATTCTCCTCCCCAAGGACTCCGTGGAAGAGGAAGTTCGTAGAAATACGTTTTGGTTGTTGTATGCCATGGAACGCATGGGGGGTTGCAGTAATGGGTGGGCGCTTAGTCTCGACGACCAAGACGTTTCACAGTTGCTTCCCATGAGGGGTATCAACTTTGATCTTGGAGTAAGCGTGAGCTGGTCGTACCGTTCATTGGCACTTGTATTCACAAAAGCTTCCCAGATTACATGGTCCGGGAGTGAACGACAACACGCCCTTGGAAAAGACATCCTTCTTCACCACCCCGAAGACCAGGTGGACTCATTCAGCTTGTACATCAAGGGATGCATGCTATTGTCACGAGTCAAGGCTTATAACTTGCGCTTTCGCTCCAAGCGTTTCGTAGGTGACCCCGCATTCACATATGCCTCGACGTACGCGGAAGCTTGGGAGAAGGTCGGCGATGAAAACAAAGATAAGGCCGCTGACCCACGACGAACTTCTGGCTTCATTGAGATCGACCATATTGCCTCGATGTTCAGACAAAGCTTCCCACTTTACCTGCGCAACCCAATTCGCGACAGTAGTGTGGACTCACACCTGTACACCGCTTGCCTTACGCCTCATCTGTGCGTTCTACCCTTTCCCTCACGCATTTCATTGATTGTCATGTGCTTTTAGTGCTACCATCTTATTGCATGATCCCCACGCCCACGTGACGAGTCCTGGTTGTGTCTCAGCTTTCAAGATCTTGGAAGCTTCTCGGGCGGTCCTTGATCTGATCTATGCTGTTCGCTCCACAAGCTTTGATGTTACCTTACTTGATTTCTTCTGCGCAGTGCGACGTTTCGCCTCGGCCAGTTCTCCTTTGGATGGCTAATATTATGACAGTTTTGTTGGTTCAGGGCTGGTCGCGTGCTGGTACGCTTTTGGCAAGCTGCACAACAGGCGAATTCAAACGAGCAGACTTTAACACTGCGTTCTGAGGTCGAGTATATCATGTAACGCCAAGTTCTTCCTTTAGCTCAGCTTGAACGCTCACCCTCATATTTGTAGTGCCGCTCTGGCTAAACTCGGGGAGCGTGTCCCCCTCGCCCGTCAGTAATTTATTGGCTTTGGTGCTTCTGCACGCTAAATTATTTGACCCTAGATCGGTACTTTTTGATGCTGAGCGAGGTGGCCTCGAGGGAACGTCTTCAGCACAGTTGAGTAAAAACGGCGGTGGCCTACAGCACACATTAGACCCCCCACCATCTTAGCACCGCTCTATTTCTTACGTTTTACATGGTTTCACTTCTACATGTGTACATTTATGATGTCGATAGTACTATATCTGTATCTACGGACCTAAATTTGGATTTTTTTTTCTGGGGCGCCTTCATACATGCACCTGCCATGCCAGAAGTTGACACCGACATCGGATAATTTTCAGGTCAGACGCTGGTCCTCGACACCACTGACTACAAAAACGAGACAGTCGTGTGGAGCGAGTTTTACATGTCCTCCAATCCAATTACCGAGCAAATAACATCCGGGTTAGAGGGGCAAACCGACGGTGATACCTGTCCGATCCTCACGTACCTTGGTCCAGCTGGCACATATTCACACCAGGTCGGTCATTCAGCCCATTTAAGCTCGTCGTCCACCGGCACCGGTTTTGAGTCTCCTACAGGCCGCATTTGACAGATTTGCCGAAACCGTGCATTATCGCGCCCTGAATACTATTTCCGGTCCGTACGAACCCTCACTTCCGTATCTCAATCGGTCATGACGAAACGGGACCAGATGTTTTTCACAGCGTTGGACCCACAGTGTACCTTGGGCTGTTGCCACAGGAGAACAGTATATTCGGGATCGTGACGGAAACTTATGATTTGCTGCGTTCCTCCGACGTTGGAGAGAGCAGGTGGATTCGAGGCGCGGTAACTTTGCCAATCCAACACTGTCTCGTGGTCCGGCATGGAAAGACACTGCGCGATATCAAGAAAGTCCTCAGCCACGAGCAGGTTCGTGCAATATTTGGCCACACACGCGTGTCTTGATTTTTTACCACAGGCCCTAGGGCAATGTCAACGATTCCTCGCCGCGCATCTGCCCGAGGCACAACAAGTTAGCGTTGCCTCCACGGCCGCAGCCGCCGAAGTCGTCTCGAAGCAACCGGAAGCTACTGCCGACTGCGCAGCGATCTGCTCGAAAATCTGTCTTCAACTGTTCGCCAACTTGGAACTATTACACGAGGGCATTCAAAACGAGCACCGTGAGTCATGTTTGCTTTCTAGGTGAAGAAATGCTGAATTTGTCTCCCAACAAAGAAAATTTCACTCGGTTTTATATTCTCGCGAATCATCCTTCGTCACCCTTGCCCAATGCTCAGTATGACGGGCGTGGAGAATTCAATGCCTTGATCCGCCTAGAACTACAACAAAAGGCAGAAGAATTAAACACACCGCAAGATTCGCAGCATCCCACAGTCACCGACTTGCTGGCTGCACTCTGTCTGCCCGCTATCCGCATAGATCGGCGGCCGTCGGCCCAGCACGAGCTGTTCGCCAGCGTGTACCTTGTCGAAGTGGTTGACAACGAAGCGTCAAATGATTCTCAGCCCCCACAGCGTGTGGGCGAAGACCTAGTCACGGGGTCATCATCGCCGTGGAAGGAAAGGGTTCTCAATGCAATCGCGCGTGTGGTCACGCGGGGAGGTCGTGCAGATCTATTAGGGACTTGGTAATAACCCCATGGAGCTTGATCTCAGCGGCTTGGAGTGTCACCGCACAATATATTAGAAATATAATGGCTGTAGCCTGGGCTCGAATCACGAAAGGCTTTTGATGAGCGTGTTATGGGTCGGCCGAGTGCGAGTGCACCTTGGGTACGGTGTTCTGGCATCGCGGCAGATATAGAAGCGGGATGACCAGTACTACTGATGCAATATAAACACGTACCACCAACTCACTTATAACGCGATCACGCGATCCATTTCGGAGATCAAGTTCCGTCCGAGCGCCTAATAGCAGACTCGGAGTACCCTCCCGTAGTTTACACCACCTGATTCTCAACACTACGAAACGCGGTGTCATGTTTAAACCTACTCTCTCGTCTCTCCCATTGAGGACCATGCGTAGGACGGCCTCGACCGTATCTTCTAATCGCGCGCAGTTGCTGCAGAAGAAGGATGACGACGTTGTTATTACCTTTGCTAAACGAACCGCGATGGGAAGGGCGAAGAAAGGCCAGCTCAGGGATGTGCCGGTCGATGAACTTCTTCACGCACTATTCAAGGTGCTCGTCATTCTGCTGTCGTTCCTCTGCATTTGTTAAGCTACATTCCGGGCTCAGGCGACTCTAGAGAAAGCCAGGTTAAATCCTTCGGAGATTGGTGACATCTGTGTAGGTATGCACATATGTACCTGCGTTTTGAACAAGCGTCACGAGTGAAGAATCTACGAAGGAACCTGCCATCCACCCTCGCCGTTATATGTCTCCCGTGCTGCGGCGCTGGCGGCTGGGATCCCCGACACTGTCCCAATTTCCACCGTCAATCGGCTCTGTTCGTCAGGCCTCATGGCCATCCGGAATATCGCGCACAGTATTCAGGCAGGAGAGATATCTCTCGGCGTGGCAGTTGGCGTGGAGAGCATGTCGCTAAAGTACGTCCGTTACACACTCTACAGCTTGCTAGTAACACCAATTTCCGTTTGTTGGATTGTTTGTTATAGTCCCCGCCCTACTCCCATAGTGTCAGATATCGTCGGTGCAAATGCGCAAGCGCGCGACTGCATCCAGGTGCGTGCTGACCGACGCACGTTATTGTATTTCAACTGACAATCGAACAGCCCATGGGTTGGACCTCGGAGATGGTCTCTCAAACGTACAAGGTGTCTCGCCAAAAACAGGACGAATATGCACTCATTTCTCACACCCGAGCAGCAAAGGTTCGGTTTCTATCTATCACGGTCTCGTTCTCGCAAGTGGAGATTGAAGCTTCGTCCCACAGGCGTTAGCAGACGGTGTGTTTTCCGATGAGATAATTCCCATCGAGCTCCGAGGCGCCGTAGTTTCCGTTGACGATACCGTTCGCCCAAACGTCAGTGCTGAAGGACTCACCGCGTTGAAGCCGTCTTTCCCTGAGTGGGGCGACGCGTCGACCACGGCTGGAAACGCTAGCGGTGTCGGGGATGGCGCAGCTCTGTGCATCCTGACGACCCGCGCTCGTGCCGAAGCGGGTGGGCTCGATATTCTCGCCAGATTTGTGGGCACTGCCATCGTCGGTGTTGAACCACGCCATATGGGGATCGCTCCAATTTTTGCTATTCCCAAAGTTCTCAATCAGATCGGACTGAGCTACGAAGACATCGACGTATATGAGGTGAGTGATTTTTTTTGTCTCTTTTTGACAGACTCTGATTAAAGTCGGTCCGACGCATCAGATCAACGAAGCATTTGCATCGCAGTTTGCTTACTGCGTTGAGGAATTAAAGATACCTATAAACAAGATAAATCCCAAGTATGTCATCGGCTACCCCATCGACACTATCACCTCCGTTTATCATGTTTCGCTTTTCTAGCGGTGGCTCGATTGCCTTAACCCATCCACTGGGCATGAGTATGTTGTTCAATCAGCCCAGGATATTCGCTTACTAATTGGCGTTCTAAAGCTGGCGTCCGCCAAGTTGTCACTGGCCTGGAGGAGTTGCGTAGACGTAACGGTGAGCTCCTATGCACCAGTATGTGCGTGGGGAGTGGACTGGGTGCTGCTGGAGTATTCGTCAACGAGCGGCGGTCCGCCTAGGGATAATTCACTTTTCTCCCTCTATGGTGGCAGTTTGTCTTTTCTCTGAGCCCCCATGATGGAAAGTGCTGTTATTATTAGGTACGCTACACAAGCGCGATTTAAATAGTAATTGACGGCAGTCGAGACGTGCATTTTGCATGGTGGAGAACGCACAGGCTCATCACCCCGAATGTGAGAGAATGGCCTCTGTCAGCCTCACTATCCGAACATCCAGCGACCTCAGACCAACAAGGACGAGTATGCCAGTTTGGGCGAAGGAAGGAACGAGAACCACGCGAGACCGACGATTCCCATCCTTAACTAGACGAGTCGCGAACTGCGGTTGGCACCCAATGGCGTATATGTCCGGTGTCTGCGATATGATAAAGGGGTCAAATACAAAGAACGGATGGCACCAAAGGGTGTCCGGTGCCGTTGGTGCTATGTGGCGCCACCTAAGAGTTGCTTCTGCTAGATTCAGCCGGGTGGTCGGCGCAGTCGGAACATACTTGGACATGTCGTTGAGCGGTTGACCAGATGTTGCCAGTATCGTTCGGACAGATGCACTTCCTGATGAATCCACATCGTCACTTGCGTGCATTCCCGGGGCTAGGCGGAGGTATGTGGGGTTCGTCTCACAAGAGAAAGATGAGTACGAGGACGCGGGACCGAACATGGCCCGTGGGGGGGCCTGTTGGGGGAGAATTGACCCAGATGGATCGGATTCACCGGGAAGAATGTGGACTGCCAGTGATTGTGACAGATCATGTAGATGAGCAGAGAGGCTCTGAACGGGATGAGGCGAAAAAGAGGCAGTTTCGTTGCCGCGTCGACGCTATAGACAAGACAAGAAGGATTAGTGGGGAGCAGGTGGTAAATTGCGAGACGCACCGGTTTCTCGTCCTCCTTATCGTTATCTTCGTTGGCTGGCGCTCCCAGCGGTGCCAATGAGTTGCCCAGTATCACAAGGCGACTGATTTGTGAAGCAAAGCCCTGACTGTCAAGATCCCCGCACGCTCCCGTCAGGTACTCAGTCAGGACCTGAGTTTGGGCCTCGGACGTGGGGGTCGATCCTATGTCCAGACCAGAAACGAAAGCGATGTATTCATTTTTAGTGTTACCGTCCGAGCACAAGGACGCGTCTTGGACAGTCGGTCAACTTGATATCGTCACCACAGATGTGGCCGGTGCTCACCTTCAATGTCCATCCTATCGTCTTCGCCAGCCTGAGGAGCCATCCCGGCAAAACATAGGTCAACCACTTCAAACTCGCCGTTACCTGTATCTGCGCCAAGAACGCCCACAATAACGCCTGTCACAAGTTGGACGTCCGCAAGAATCTTCCCAACTAGCTTGATTCGACCAGATTCGTCCTCGAGCATGACTTGGTCATCTTGCGAATGTATTTTTTCTGGCGGCGGAGGGGCAGGAAGGGAGTGCTTCGGGGAAGTCTCAGCGAAAAGACTAGGGCAGAGAAAGTTGCTACTCACATCGCGTCCAATGTCCTCAAGGACATTCGGCTTGAGCGGCATGTCCATGTACACAGTCCCAACGAGAAAACAAATATTCCCTTTGAGTACGTCTAGTACTCTTGGGACAAGCTCTGGAGACCCTTTATGCGGAGGGAACATTGGTGGCATTTAGCTAGTGATCTCGACCAGCGTAGAATCGTAACTTACCTGTGAAACGTTCCCATTTTTTCGCCGCCTCCTTCTCTATGAATTCTCTGAGGAGTCGTAGTCGAGCAAAGTAAATGTTCGCATACTGGTACTTGAAGGACTTGTCACTGGACTTGATGGTGAATGAGGGTGTCACGTTTGCTAGAGATAGTACAGTGGTTGGAAGTCGCGTGATTGGAGTGGGATGTATGGCGCTAGCAAAGAGTTAGACAGGTGGAAGGCAGACAATTTTCAAACCAACATTGGTTCCATTGCAGAGAGGGACGGTGATCCAAGAGACTTTGGAGTAGTTTGAGCAATGGAAGTGATGAGTGATAATGGGACCCAGTTGGTCGCTTTCGTCTCTTGGTCTTCAGCTCCCCTCGCAGCATTCTTAGCATTGCTCTCATTTGCCATTGTCGACAGTGCATCTATTCATTCGGGTCTGGTTCGTTTGTCCAACCACAAATTCATTCAGTGGTTCAGTTACGACCAGATCGACCACAGTCTGATCCATTCTGACCATCCCAATGTCCTCTCTTCATCCGCAAAGCCCTCATCCGAAAACACTTTTGCTCGCGCTGCATTCATGCGTACTGGAAGAAGCACCCCGACACAGTGCTGTGCCAAAAACCTGGGAGATAGCCCTTTCATTTGCGGACGAACTTAACGAACTCTAGGCTGACGAACTCTGGGACCCCTCTGATATTCTCGATAGGCCAACTGCGTCGCCCGAAACCGATGATGACCGTGGGCCCTGAAACCGGGGATGGCAGACCGAGGCATGAGCGTCCGAGTCTTTAACACAAAAGAGACTCTGCATCGAATATTAGTGGACTTTGACGACAGTTGTTCAGATGGAGACAGAGATGGAGATATGACTGTTGATGGCACCTCGGTCGCAATCTCGCAGCTGCGCCACTCTGTCATCCAGGCGAGTGGTGTTCACGCTGTCACCTACTGATGACGACCCTTGATGATTCGATCGTCTCAGGCTTGACCCTCATGAGGTTCCCGTCGGCGGTGCACCCTCTCCACCCACCGATCAGTTTCAGGGTCACAAAGTCTGTCTCGGCCAGTCTTGATTTCTGCTTTTTATCGTAAATGTTCGATGAGCCCAGTTTCATCTCAGAGCATATTGCGTTACTGCTGGAGAGCTCACGATCTATCTGCGCACCCATGTTTTGGCGTTGTTCCCTTCGATACCCTACACCCATCCAGCGCCCGCCACTGACAGTGGCATCGGCCTGGCACCTCACTTGATGAATTAGTCGCTGCAAGCTCACAGAGAAGAAGGTATGCGGCTGCTCGACGAGCTGGTTGGTTGCCATGTAATGTCCGGCGACGGACCCAGGTCAAATCGCCTGACACAAAGCCATCTCAAAAGTATCCAAGACCAAATGGCGGAGACCATTTCGGAGGCCTTCAAGGCGGCTATTCGGCCACCGATTCACTTTCAGGTGCGGTTCATTTTTGCTGGAGAGTTTTGCGTCGTGAAATAACGCTCAGGAGTCAACCAACAGCCAGTAGCTAACACTTTTGAACTCTACGGTGTTGACTTTAAACACGCGTAGAGCGCGCTATAGAGCTCATCGGCCCACGGCCCACGTGGATCTTGGATGATCCCTTCAAAAATGCCATGGCTCGTGTTGACCCCTTCGTACGAGATATCCCAGTGGAAGCCTGGCCAATTGGCGGTAGGAAACACTACCTCAAGAAATGTCTCCAGACAAGAGTCAGAGGGTTCTGATGTGTTGGTTAAACAATCTAAACTTGGACTGCGCGGTCCGTACATTACAAGCCACACATGTGCGAGACGGTCTGAAGTACCGTTGAGTGTACGTCTGTAGAGTTACTTTTACCGGACTTCGGGCCATCTATGATCACGTCAGAAATAACGGGTGAATAATTCAAGCTAGAAGGCGTGTCAAAATATTCGCGCTCGTCTTGCTGATCATTTCCCTTAGTCGCTTTACGTCCTGCGGGCCTACATCGGCAATGTCCGCCGTAAGGTAGGTAACATCCCCCTTGGAACCCGAATATTTCTTCTCCGCGTTATAAGGTGAGAGCACCTCGTTGACTTGACGGAGTACAACAGGTTGGTTGATGTGAACGTGACAAATGCGGACGTGATTGGGCTACTCTGTGCTGACTGCGAGTAGATCTTCCTCCGGGAAGTTCACGGCGCCAGCCATCGAACCAAAATTGAGATAGCAAGTGGATGATGCGCCTGGCCGATCGTCCTCTGGGCCTCTTCGGTTGAACTCCTGATATGAGGTGTAAGGACGATATTCTTCAGCGCGCGTAGTTCGCCTGCCCACGGGTTCAATTGGTCACCAAACGGAGTACCATTCACGCCTGGTTCGTGGGGGAAGACATCGATGGCGGCGCTAACTATGTGCCTGGACGTCATGGCTTCTATCGGCGTGGGTATGTCTACGACAGTGCCGCGTGCATTGTTGATGAGTTACGACCCCTTCTTCATCTGCGCAAGTTGAATACCGGAATCATATTCATGGTGTTGGGAAGTTCAGGTACATGAATAGTGACAAAGTCAGACTCCGAAAGAAGCGAAAATAGGGACTCGACTTGGCGAACGGAACCGAGCAGCATAAAGTTGACGACATCATAGAAGAGGATGCACAATCCGAACACTTCAGCGAGGACAGAGAGTTGGGAGCCGATGTGACCATAGCCTATGATACCAAGGGTCTTTCCACGGATCTCCCAGCAACCTTTCGACTGCTTATTCCAGATAACCCTGGCACAATTTTGAAGTCACGTTCAAAATACTGTCGCACCAGCGCAATGGTCTCTGACAAGACCAATTCTGCCACGGAACGCGAGTTGGAGAAGGGCGAGTTGAAGACCGGGGTGCCAGCTTTCCCAGCGGTCACCAGATCAGCTTGGTTTACGCCGATGCAGAAGCATCTGATGACAAGAAGCTGAGATGAGAGACGACGTCAGTACAAAATAATGTTTAACATCTGATTGGGTGAGTACACACCATGGAGGCGGCCTTTATCACTCTTTCCGTGATTTTGGTCTTGCGGATACCAATAGCATGGTATTGACTTCTCCGCTGGACGAGACTATCCTCGTTCATAACCTTTACGTGGTGATCGACGCGCCAGCCATTGGCCCCAAAAGTCTGAATGGCATCTGGGCTAATGTTTTGAAGAGAAGTATACGCAAGTCCCCGTTCTCGATTGAGTGCAGTACTTTAGGCTCGGGAGTGTGGCTAACGAATTCTTACCGAGGTGTTCCCGGGTTAGTGAGCCTGTTTTTGGAGATACAGTCATAGATGCGGCGGGACGAGTCGCTGAACGGGACGATGATCGTAGTGCAAGGGGATTCAACGACTCAAACATGTTCTGCGCGACAGAGTCACCTCAGGCTTGAGCCAGATTCGGTTTGTCCGTGTTTACGCGTTTACTGTACGATGACTCGCTCAGAGCAAGGAATAACGGAATCTCACAGCTTTTCAACGCCACATTTCGCTGTCGGTAGTTCAAGTTCGACTCGAACATTGCCCACATGAGAGGAACCACTGGCTTACGACCGAACGGCATCCTTTATCCTACCCTTCACTCTAAGTCCGAGGTGCGCGACTCTGGTAGACCTCATCATACCATAAGCGTAGATAGGAACCAACCCAAACCTTGCCTTGACCATTAGTGTAGAAAATAAAGAATAGACACGTGTTACTAAGGATCAGTCGAGCCGGGGTGAGTGTGGCAAGGGTGCAGTGGAGTATCGCGTATCCCGAGACCATCGGAAGGTGATACGAGACACAGCACGCCGAGGAGGTATTCACCTGGGATTGGTGGGTATATTTTTTTTTCGAGTGGGTCAATTCGAGAACATGACGAGTGCCCAGCTTAACACGTGGCAGGTATAGTGGCGGAAAACGCACCACCGTGGCTGCATTTTCATCGTGGTACTCTACACGGTCAGGTGGGGGCCCCAACCGTCCCAACAACATCAGAGACTGTAGTATTGGCAAGGGTTGCCGGAGTGCAGGAACGTGTCATTTGCGGGAACACTAATACTCTCCACCCGAATAGAGACGCCGAATAAAGCAAGACATGAAGTGAGGCGCCTGTGAGCGGAGGTGAGGCGCATGAAGATGTGTCCGCTGCCACTGTCGTTGGGGAAGGTAGAGGGTACCATATGCTGCACATAGACTCAGTGTAATTGCAGGCCTGTACGCAGGTAGGTATGCGCTAGGAAACCAGATGAATCCAAAAGTAAGAGTGAGAAAGAAATAGAGGCACACCAGTGCACGACGTCCATGGTGAGAACCCTCATCGACCTGGATCGAGCCCAGACAGCCTCGGTGGTCCTGGTGACGATCTTGACGAGAGGGGATCCTTGGCTCTGGTCGAAGGCTCGGCAGAGAATTGTTTGAGATGGGAAAAGAAGACAGGGGAATTGCGGAGTGCTAGCAGAAAAAGGTGGGGTGGTCAGAGAGTGCAGAGGGGAGGAGAGAGGTGGTGCAGGTGCAGGTGCGGGAGCTCGGAGAATTGCGGAGAAGGGCTTGCAAAAGAAGTCATGGTGGTTCTGGTCACCCGGTGAACTAGAGTGCGGACGCGCGGATGTCTTGTGTAGGTACTCAAATTGCAGGGCTGTTCCATTTTCACACGGTTACCAGCCGTCAGTGCCGTGTAATTCGTTGACATTGAAACTTCTTTGCGTATTGAGGCAGCGAAAAAATGGCTGAAGAAAGATAAGTGACAAGCAGTTCCATGATGGGTGAGAGCTGGCGAGCGCCGGTGAGCCTGAGACGGGAGCGAGCGAAAACGAGAGTGCAGGGTCAGAGTAATTTGAGAGTGGTACGCATCGAAACTTAGCAAAACTAACGGGGGCTCGCAGGACGCTACAGCCGATTCTCCAGGGTAAGCACATCTCCAGCTCGGTCATATCATGCGGACAGTGCCGAGCAGTTATCTAGACGCTCGAACCTTACGCTCACCTCGGGCTTACAGTACCACCCCAAACCCTAACATTCTTCTAGTATCCGGTACTATCCCTAGTCTACTGATGCAACAACCAAACAAAACCAACCTGAGAGATGCAACACCAACTGATTAGCCTCATCTAACACTACACACCATATTGACACCTCAAAATGCAAAGATCGGGAATTGGTCTATCTAATAGAACATACTTTAGTACTTTATCTGTGTATTATACCTTTAGTACTCATTCTGCAGACTGAAAAGTGTGCAAAATGAGTGTTTTATGCTTAAAAGTGGGAGTCAAGGGACTCTGACTTATTGATCCTTTGAATATAACACTCTCCTCTAGTTATAGAACCCTCATACAATACTCTCTGACAGACACACATGAGGCAAAGTTGAAAGGATGGCAAGAAGTCATTGGGTGTGACAATCTAGCATCGGGGCAAGTGCACTTCAAGCCCCGCAGTCGGCCCAAGCAGACCACATTCTTCGGAGTGTCTGAACCGTCTTCCCAAAAAGGATGTCCGAAATCCATGGGTCTGACTTTCCATTGTGACTAAATGTGACAGTTGTTGCAACACCTTGTCCAGAAATAACCCTTCAAGATTCCCTCTCTAGTGATTTTAATCACAATATTTTTGTATGATTCATAGCACTATCTTGTAGCAGAGAGGGTAGGCTTTCCATTGGTAAAAGAATCATTAAGATTGGATGCCTCGATGTAGAGCTAGACGTGCATCTATAAAAGTGTTGCAACAGTGGACTAAGGATAGTATGGCCACTGCATGAGATATGGAACACTGGCAAATGTTCTTGAATTCATGCGTAATTGGTCATTGACCTGTGACAAATTTGATTGACACACTATTCCAGCCTGGGTCCTTTGGCATCACAAATCGCAATAAGAGGGTGCGTCAGTTCCTTTGTTTATGTATCAAATCTCGGTAAAAATATGTCCTTATACAGCACTCAAATCTCTGATTTGCAAGGAAGCCCACCCCAATTACATGTTGAAGTGACTCGTTGATTTTGATAAGTATTTAATTTATTTGTCAGTCATCTGAGCACTTAATGTTCCCCATATCAAGAAACATTTTGGCCTGAAGAGGCGGTATTTTGTCACTGTGGCTAGTAGTGGGGCAGTGAAGAAGACAAAAAGTGTTCAGATTGATGGACAAATGGTGCAATAGAACCAGAGGCTTGAGGCTTTGTAGGAGATTCCTTTTGTAATCTTGTTTTTTTGACTAAAAGTTTTGCTCAGTTCCACGCATGAGTTTTCACATCTAACACTCAGTCTTTATGCAAAGCAGTCAGCACACCCCAATATCCTTCTCAGAACACATGAGATATCGATACCTGTTGCATCACAAAGTGGTTTGTCTTTGGTTTTGATTTCACGTTCGTCCAACGTGGCTGAACATCTTGCACAGATGTTCCCTTTGCTCTCAACAATGGTGATAGGCAAGCTGGACAGTCGACAGAGCCGGTCACACTCTACTTGACAACTGCTGTGTCAGCAATCATGGCCTTTCCAACGCCACATGGTCAGGCAAACATGTTGCCTACTGAGGCTCAGATTGCTCTTTGTTGCGCTGATGAATCCACGAAGCTGATTGACAGATTGGATACATGGGAAAAGGCCATTGGGAGAATCAAGTGGGTAATGGATACGTTAAGCCCAATTACAGATGTGCATGCAAAATCAATTTGGCCTGGCGTCGACTGAGCCAACTTTCACTCTCAGCTTCACCCGTTTGCACAGACATCAGCATTTTTTCTGAGGCCCTGGGAGGTACTGGGGGTACTGGAGCCAGCATGACAGTCTGCCAGAATCATGTCTGGATGCAGAATGATCCTGACCGAGCCAGACCAGCCAACTGGCAACTGACACATCCCAGTTGTATCCAGATGTAGATACAGATGTGAATACAGATCCTGCATGTCCGTTCAGTTGTCTGTCCAGGATCGAAGAGTATACATACAGAAACACTGCCAGTCATAAGTACAGTCTCAAGAACAGTCTCAAGGATTCACGCAGATGGCCGCCAGTCACGTTTGTTCCATACAGTCTCAAGGATTCATGTACAGATACTGGCAGTCATATTTCCAGACCGATGCTCGTGTATTTATGTACTACTGGTATCTGTGGTTCTATATACATAACACCCTCCGGCATACATGTGAGGACGCGCCATCACCGTCACCCTTTCGCGCCCGATGGTCCCACCCTTCCATTCCCACGCCACTCCCCTACCTGGGTTGCGCCATGCCTCGGCATTCAATAATCACCTACTCCCTGAATGTCCGCCTCTTCATCCGTCCCATCGTCTGACACCACAATCTTGCTACGACCATCCGGTATGACTGAAGAACGTTGAGTTTCCATATTCGAGTTCCCGACACGATCTGCGAGGTACACCGAAGCCGCGTGCATGATTTGCACCCATTTACGTTCACATAGGTCGCTTGTCGACTGCGAGTATTGGCACGCGACCCCACCCCAGGGATTGTTATCGAACGCACGGCTGGTGTTGTTGGTGGCTTTCTCGTCTCGAATATTGACCCCGGTTTTGAAGAGAGTGAGGCCGCGTTCCAACTGCGTGGACAATTAGTCTTGTATATGCATATGAGTGAAAACTTACTGCGGCGGTGCTAAGTGCTAGGGCACCAGTAGGGTAACCAAAATTCGTTGGTGCCTTCGCTACTCGCCAGAGGTGCACGGCGAACACTTGGAGGAGCATGGGGGCAAGCCACGAACCTTTGGACGCCTTTGGGGCTCAAAAGCATCGGCACCTTGTGAGATGAATGAGTATGGATGCACGCACCTCCGGATCAGCGTATATGAGTGGAAATATAACGGGTTGTTCGTGTGGACGGGGTAGCAATCCACGAACAAATGTCGCAACTTCGCCTGAATCCCTCCTCAGTGTGGCGTCGTGCTTGATAAAGTCACTGAGGATCGTGACCGCCTTCTTGCCGATGGTGCTTCGCCATTCATTGAGACGATCAATGACCTCAGAGAAAACAGAACATCAGTCGTGATTACAGATGGAGTAGAATGTAAGGTGCACGACATGCGGGGGACTTACCACTTTCTTGATGGCAGGATTAGTACGCACGTCTTCCATTCTCTCTGGCAGGCATTTATCCCACAAGCCCTGTATCGTCACTAAGAGATCTGGGTGCTCGTTAGTCCCAAATGTATCCGATAACGTCCCTGCCCAGTCAAGCACTCCGCGAACGATGAGATCCCACTGTGCGAGTTCATGTTCTCCCGCGATTGGGATATCCAAGACCTTGAGGTTCCGGTAGGGCTTTGACAACTCATTGCCCTCAGACTTGATGATGGGTCCTCGCATGGGGCCTGCACTGGTATTGACGTCCTTCTTCTTCACCACCAGGCCCACCTGCGAAGAGAGTCATTCAGTGGCAGCATTGCTAGAAAAAAAAACATACCGCAGACGTGGTGCGATTGCTGTTATAATTTGCAGATGGCCGTGACCCAGTTGGATGGAGAGGCGTGTGCTTTGCCTTCTTCGCAGTACGGGCAGCCTGCAGTGAGCTTGGAATTTCATCGTCATCAAAAATTCCTGACGGCCAGAGATCTCGTGCACTATCCAACCCTTCACTGGTGCTTCGCGTGCGTGACCATGCCGACGTCCGAGAGGATGGTCTTGATTGTGATAGCTCACTTGCCACTGTAATGCAATCGTCGTCAGCATCAACAATGGTTGGGGCTCGCCGGGGTTGGGTGGGAATCAAAGTGGGGTCTTTCAGTGAGGGATTGAACATGGTAGCGGACTTCTTATACTTGCTACTGGAGCCTGAATCGTTGAGGAGCTTCCGCCAGTCCTTTCGCAAGCCGCTAGCGGTGGCAGTCTCGCCCTTTCGCTTCTTGATTTTTTTCTGCGGCCTGTTTGCTCACGTCATCAAGTGCGTGATCGATGAGTCAGGTATTACAGTATGACTTGGTCATTGGTCATGCCGACTCACCGCTTGGTACGCTGATCCTCTTCGTCTTCTCTCTCATCGCTACTGTCCTCAATAGGCTCCTCAGGCTTTCTCTTATGGCCTGACACAGCAGATGTCTTGCGCGCTCGAGTGACCTCTTCACGGAGGCTATGATTTGCAGCCGGAGTTGGCGCCTCGTGGGGTTAAAACATGTGAGTTTGCCATCATGATAATGGGAATGTGTCGCTTACCTTTGTTTTCTTTTTTTCCTTTATCAACGCTCCCACCTTTGGGTTTTTTCTTTCCCGTCTTTTTCTTCCTCCTCGCCACGATTTCATCCTCGAGTTCTTCAAGTCCGCTGTCTGAGTGTTCACTCTCATCTTCGTCTGTATCTGGGCCTTCGTCTATGGAGTCAGAGTCACTTTCGTACTCGTCGTCACTGTCGTCATCATCACTATCTCGAACCACAACTTTACGGCCTTCAGGACCTTCTGGTTCAGACATATGCATATCGCTGTCAAGGTTGCTTTCACTGGTAGTACATTAACGGTCAGCGATCAGCTCGGATGTCGTCAATGTGGACATTATCTACCTCTGGACTTGGTTGGATGCTGTGTCTTCGGGCTCCTTGGCTTCTGAGTGATCCACCTCAGATTCACCATCGCTGTGGCTACCCCTGAACCTGTGAGTATCCGAGTTGCTGTCGCCTTCGTTGACGATGTTGGGATAGGCTTTATCCTCTCAGCGAAGAGCGTCTTCTACCTCAGCAACTTGGGCAACTATCGCTCGCCGATTTTTCTTGGCCACCGCGGCTTCTTTCTTTTCTTTGGACACTTTGGCTTGGTTGTTAGCGGCTTTTTCGGACGTAGTGCGGCATTTCTGTTTCAAGTCATTTATGATTTTCCCAGGGTGAGTATTCGCGTTTGCACGACGAGTCCGTGGCCTAGAGGCGTCGTCTGACATGGTTGGAATAAAAAAAACAGACACGTATACAGGGTGGTTGGGTGGTAAGGACCAGGAGGTTGACTTTGACGCTAACCGACCACAGCTGCGTTCTTACCTCCTTTGACGCTAACCGACCACAACTGCATTCTTACCTCCTTTGATGGCCCGTGCGTCAATCAACAATTTCACGGTGTCAGGGTTTTTGTTTATGTTCGAAATTCTACTCACTGTATCGTCATATGCAGATTCATATCCCTTGTCCTTACCTGGGCTGTCGCAAGAAATTTATTGGACATCGTGGGCGAACGAAGCACATTCGCAAAGTCCATCATCTACATAGGATTCCTACCGCACGCCAACCAACTCATGCAAGCACAACACCGACCCCGTCACCTCCTGGAAGTCCTCAGCGATCACCAAGCCCTTCCACCACTGGCCACCAGCAGTCTCCCAGCCCCCCAATCGCCAGTCCGCAGCCGCCATCAAGTCCTTCCTCCTCTGCTGCTGCCGACAACAACCATCCCCAAGTGAACCATCGTCATCAGAGATTCCACAAGCGCAAACACCCTCGACTCTACGGTATGAGATTTCGCCTTTGTTCACCTACCGGCATAGTCTGACTGCAATGCTTATCACCTTATCACTCAGGATGTCCTACTGACATCAATGGAATTCCGTTGCCAGAGGCGACACCTCCCCCTGCACGCTCTGATTTACCACCAGACGACTGGGGTCCTTTTGAAGATGCTGCGCATTTCCTCCTAGCAGACTTTTTGTTCCGTAAGGCCCAGATGTCGGCATCAAATATTACCGAACTTTTTGATTTCTGGGCACTATCTGTGGAGAAGTACGACATCGTGGCCCCGTATGATTCACATCGTACTCTCTATGCGACAATTGATGCCATACAGGACGGCGACGCGCCATGGCAGTGCTTATCTGTTAATGCAGCATCCGATGATGATCCACAGCATGCACCAGAATGGAGAAGGGAAGAGTACGAGGTCTGGTATCGGGATCCAGACGTAGTCATCCGCAACCTACTCGATAATCCGGACTTCGCTTCTCAGTTCGACACCGCTCCATATATCATGACCGACACCCAAGGTGAACATAGATGGACAGATTTTATGAGTGGGCAGTTTGCGTGGCGACGGAGCGTGAGTACTTCGTATCCAAGTATATTGGTGTTCTAACTACATGTCCATCATTGGTAGGAGATGATATACAGTGGTGATCCGACAATGGAGGGCGCCATGTACTGCGCCGTGATACTAGGGAGTGACAAAACGACAGTCAGTGTCGCAACAGGGCACGTTGAGTACCACCCACTATACTTGTCTGTGGGCAACCTCCACAACGAGGCTCGGCGTGGACACAGGAATGGAGTCATACCAATCGCATTTCTTGCGATCCCCAAGGGTTCGTCGTCATTTTCAGATCGGGGCGAGGTTTACTCATTAACACCCTCAATCTAGCTGGTAGGGGGTTCGATGACGACGACAAGTTCCGCAAATTCAAACGACAGTTGTACCACTCTTCCATCAGCACTATTTTGGAGTCATTGCGACCAGGAATGACGACGCCCGTAGTGCGTCGCTGTCCAGATGGACACTACCGTCGAGTGGTATACGATATCGGGCCATTTATTGCTGACTACCCTGAACAAGTTATGCTTGCGGGGGTGGTACAGGGCTGGTGTCCGAGGTACAGAACCTCACCGCTCTATACTTCACACTGGCTCACTTAGCGGCGCTCCTAATCCACTGTCTGTGTAGGTGCACCTCTCAGGCAAGAGATCTGGATGGGGCTGGAGGACGCCGAGCGCGTGTGCTCACTGACCTTCTCGTGTCCAGCCCTGAAATCAGCTCTGCCGAGCTGTGGGATACGTATGGGATTGACGACGACATCATTGTACGTGTGTCGCTCTTATTTGTGCATAGGTGACTCAAACCCGTTTCTTAGCCGTTCACTAATGACTTTCCACGTGCCGATATCCATGAAAGTCTCTCGCCAGATTTACTGCATCAAATCATCAAGGGATCGTTCAAGGATCACCTCGTCAAGTGGACATGCAAGTATATTGCGGCAATATACACTAAGTCTCGCGCTGCCGAGATCCTGGACGACATTGATAGAAGGTGGGTAGGTATGTACTACAATATCGTAATATGACCCTACAACTTTCACATAGGATCGCAATGACCCCACCATTTCCTGGACTACGTAGATTCAAGCATGGTCGACGGTTTAAACAATGGATGGGAGACGATTCGAAGGCGTTGATGAAGGTGAGTATGCTGATCGGGTTGACGTTTGGGCATCCGAGTCTTTGATTTCGCTTATGCAATGCAAGGTCTACATACCCGCTATTGCAGAATATGTGCCTCCGCAATTAGTGCAGTGTCTCTCCGCATTCTTGGACTTCTGCTATCTTGTACGCCGCTGTGAAATTGGTGAGTCCGATCTGACCGCCATCAGAAAGGCACTACGGACATTTCACGCAACCCGTGAGATTTTCCGTACGTCCGGTGTCCGCCCCAAGGGATTCAATCTCCCACGCCAGCACTCCATGGTGCATTATGTGCACCTGATTCAAGAATTCGGCGCACCGAATGGGTTATGCTCTTCGATCACTGAGTCTTGGCACATCACTGCAGTGAAGAAACCGTGGCGACGCTCAAATCGTTACGAGCCACTTGGGCAGATGTTGCTGACGAACCAGCGACTTGACAAGCTCTTGTCTGCTCATGTCAATTTCATAGCACGCGGGATGTTATCTGAAGAGCGAATGCCAAGCCCAGTCACAAGGCCTGCCAGTAACAATGACGAAGACGCCGATGGTGCTATCGACGGTGATATCGAAGGGGAGGTGGTTCTTGCCGTTCGCCCACGTAAGTCCTCTCTTTTCAATTCTCGTGACAGGTAACTCATGTCGCAGAGTCCGGGTATCCCACTGATCTTGCATCCCTAGCCGAACACATTCACACGCCCAACCTGCCACTACTCGCGCAGCAATTCCTCTTTGACCAGCTCAACCCCGATGAACCACCTGCAGTACAGCAGCCTTGGGCAGTCCTTCCCAACATCCAATCGAAGGTGTTGGTGTTCCATTCTGCACGTGCCATATTCTATGCGCCAAGCGACGTTTCGGGTTCACATGGCATGCACCGCCAAATAATTCGGTCCACGCCTTCTTGGCGTCAGAAGGAAGCACAATACGATTGTGTCCTGATCGTAGAAGATCAGGGCCAGCCAGGAATGCGGGGAATGATCGTTGGGCGCGTTCGTACATTTTTCTCTTTTACGTACAATGAAACTGTTTACCCTTGCGCCCTCATTGATCACTTTAAACGTGTAGGCCGGGGTCCCGATCCTGTTACAGGGATGTGGAGAGTTCAGCCAGAGTTTATTGGCTTGCGGCATGCTCAGTGTGTGGTACACATCGAGACGATCTTGCGTAACGTTCACCTGATACCGGTTTTTGGTTCAGGGTCCATTCCCCATCAGCTTCATTATTCCAACTCACTAGACTTGTTCTCAATGTACTACGTTAATAAATATGCAGACCATCACTCGTTTGAGGTGGTGGTCTAGAATCAGACTCTAGCGTGATGGCGTGCTTCGCCTATTGTTCGCCAATTGATAGTTTCTGCTCCGGTCCACCGGTTGCCATCCTTCCGATGTAACGGCAGCACGGCCCTTGGGCCCGAAACTGGCTGTTTCCGAGTATCTCAGCCACTCCGAAACTGTCAGCCGTCATGCCTTATCTCGTCCATCACCATCAACTTGTTTTTCGCTCACTTTGCCTCGCCTCGCTTTTTCTTCTCTCTCTTCCAACATCTTATCCTCGAAACTGTCATTTCTCGCCTCGCACCCCTGTCCCTTCCGCCATCGCCGGACGCCCCTCGATCGCCCGCACCATACCGGCGTCGGGGCTAACGTCGCCTTCAAGCCTCCCAACTGCGACGCCAACAGCCTCAAGTCAACCATGCTTCCACCACTCACCATTCCTTTGCTTTCCCCGACGTCTTCATCGCCTCCTTCATGTCTTCACCCTCGGCCGATCGACTTCGCATCATCGCCTCTCAAGCCATGACTCTTCGTCGGATTATTCTAGTTCGCGCTCTCTGTCTCGGGCACAGGCGCGCCCAATATCTTTTAAATTTTCCTTTCTTCTGACGCTTTCTTTGTACTCGTAGTGCGCGTCGTTGATACCTCCGGCGCTGTTGTTCGGCCACGCTCCCTTGTTCTCCGACTCTCCTACTTCCATGATGATTCGTACCCTTTTCCCCGCGCTCGCCTCATGTTTCCACCTGTTGATTCCCTCTCCGCCTTCGACTTTTAGTTTACTTTTCCCCACCTTACCTTTCCCTCCTCACACTTCTCGACTTAGTCGCGTTTTCGTTTTGTTGACCTTAGGTACAGTCCGCATGTATAAAGGTCTCGGGTTCGCATTCGGAATGTATCAGTTGATCTGCCCATGACTACTCACGCACGCACTTTCGAGCACGTTCACCAAAGGCCTGTTCCGACATATACGGCCTTTTACCACCTGACTACCACCTAGGCACGTCGTACATGTCCACGTTACTAGTGCATGACGTTTGCTCACTTCCCCTCTACATAACCCGGCACGCTCTGAGATTGGTAAAGAGGCCTGGATTATTGCCTGGAAAGAAAGCAAAAGACAGGCCTTGCCTGGCTGGACATCTGGCAGAAAATTAAGGATCTGGAAATGACGCTGACTCCTGGCATTCTGGAACCTGTCTGGGAACAGACTGGAAAATATCTTCCAGTTCTCCCAGTACATACAGGTCATCCAGTCCCCGAACAAAATGCTGATGGATAGCATATGGACTGGTTTCAGCAATCCCCAAGGTACATCTATTTGTGTAGTTATGGGAAGAAAATACTTATGGTGGGTTTGTTTGGATGCTAGACACTCATAGAACAATATCAACGTGATGGCAAAGCCCTGGCCCTACTTGAAGCCATGCACGATGTGTTTGATTTGGCAGACCACGAAGAAACTTTGACATTCAGTAAGCCTGGCTCCAAGCAGGCCCAAATTCTTACTGTCATGCTGTGGGATGTCTGTAGTTGTGGAGTCTTTATCCAATCGTATGCAAAGGACTCGGAATTTTGTACGTTACTGTCTTCACCCATATCTCGGTCAGTGTTAATGTGCATTTTTCAGGGAAGCGGATGTTGAAGAATATTGGCGGCAGAGCCGATAAAACAATTGAGGATTTGTCTGCTGCCCTTGTCAGGCATTGAAGCGCATTTTTTAATCAAGCTATCATCACCACAGAGAAAACTGCTTTACAAATTCTCAATGACTTGGGAATAATTTCAGAAAAGGTGGATCGGGTGTTGAACCAAGTTTCAGACCTCGGTGCGTAATCTGATGGTTTGTGAATTATTGAGCTGATAGTTGTCATAGAGCTGGCAAGAGAGCTGGATACAATAATCAGAGAAATCCCATATGCGACAGGCTCGCGGTTCACACCTGACAAGGGTTGTCTTATGGGGACACGCACCGCTTTCCTGGACTTTATTATCAATTGGGTGAACAACCCCTCTTCTGAGTGTAGTCTCGTTCTTTTTGGGCAAGCAGGCATGGGAAAGTCATCCATTGCGCATCGTCACTTCGATAAAATGCACCTTCTTATGTCGTCCTTTATCTTTTTGCGGAAGGAGCAATCCAAACTGGAGGCCCACCTTCTCTTCACGACTCTCGCTCGCGATCTCTCTGATCTCTATCCCCCATTTAAAGCCGCTCTTGGAAGGGTCGTAAAGGGAAACTCCTCCCTTCGACTCGGAAGCAGTGACTACCGTACTTGGTTTGAATCCCTTATCCTGGAACCACTTAAAGACCTGTCCATCTTTGGCTCTATTGGTCCTATTCTTGTTGTAATTGACGCGCTGGACGAGAGTGGGGATACAACTGGCAGAACCAGATTACACACATTTCTCGCTAAAGAACTTATGAGACTCCCATCGAACTTCTGTGTACTCATTACCTCAAGACCAGAGGACAGCATCGAGTCTGCGTTCGTTGAAGCCTTGGTTGAAGCGCCATCTGTCAAAGTCAAATACATGAACGATCCAGTTTTGGCCGCTACAGCTAATGACGACATCTGAGTGTTTCTCCAGGAGAGGCTCCCTTCAAATGAATTCGAAAAGTATGGTCATGCGCTGGCAACAAGGGCAGAAGGTGTGTTTCAGTGGGCAGCGGTCGCATGTGGATACATCTTAGACCCTCCCGATTTCTTTGGCTTGGATAAGCAAAACTGCATCAAGCATCTTTTACGACTTACAACAGATCACTATGGACAAGATCCTTTGGACGACTTATACAAACAAGTCCTTGAAGGATACTTCGTACACCCAGCATCACGGTCACTCTTTCGCTCTGTTGGAGGACAGCTCATTACTTCAATCGAACCACTTACTATCTGCTCCATCAGCATTTTGTTCGGGGACTGGATGACCTGTATGTACTGGGAGAACTGGAAGATATTTTCCAGTCTGTTCCCAGACAGGTTCCAGAATGCCAGGAGTCAGCGTCATTTCCAGATCCTTAATTTTCTGCCAGATGTCCAGCCAGGCAAGGCCTGTCTTTTGCTTTCTTTCCAGGCAATAATCCAGGCCTCTTTACCAATCTCAGAGCGTGCCGGGTTATGTAGAGGGGAAGTGAGCAAACGTCATGCACTAGTAACGTGGACATGTACGACGTGCCTAGGTGGTAGTCAGGTGGTAAAAGGCCGTATATGTCGGAACAGGCCTTTGGTGAACGTGCTCGAAAGTGCGTGCGTGAGTAGTCATGGGCAGATCAACTGATACATTCCGAATGCGAACCCGAGACCTTTATACATGCGGACTGTACCTAAGGTCAACAAAACGAAAACGCGACTAAGTCGAGAAGTGTGAGGAGGGAAAGGTAAGGTGGGGAAAAGTAAACTAAAAGTCGAAGGCGGAGAGGGAATCAACAGGTGGAAACATGAGGCGAGCGCGGGGAAAAGGGTACGAATCATCATGGAAGTAGGAGAGTCGGAGAACAAGGGAGCGTGGCCGAACAACAGCGCCGGAGGTATCAACGACGCGCACTACGAGTACAAAGAAAGCGTCAGAAGAAAGGAAAAT
Organism: Lactarius indigo; assembly: GCA_025766275.1. Classification (NCBI taxonomy): domain Eukaryota; kingdom Fungi; phylum Basidiomycota; class Agaricomycetes; order Russulales; family Russulaceae; genus Lactarius; species Lactarius indigo. Next base: position 13,982 of record JAFKAC010000178.1, on the reverse strand, counting down.
TTAAAAGATATTGGGCGCGCCTGTGCCCGAGACAGAGAGCGCGAACTAGAATAATCCGACGAAGAGTCATGGCTTGAGAGGCGATGATGCGAAGTCGATCGGCCGAGGGTGAAGACATGAAGGAGGCGATGAAGACGTCGGGGAAAGCAAAGGAATGGTGAGTGGTGGAAGCATGGTTGACTTGAGGCTGTTGGCGTCGCAGTTGGGAGGCTTGAAGGCGACGTTAGCCCCGACGCCGGTATGGTGCGGGCGATCGAGGGGCGTCCGGCGATGGCGGAAGGGACAGGGGTGCGAGGCGAGAAATGACAGTTTCGAGGATAAGATGTTGGAAGAGAGAGAAGAAAAAGCGAGGCGAGGCAAAGTGAGCGAAAAACAAGTTGATGGTGATGGACGAGATAAGGCATGACGGCTGACAGTTTCGGAGTGGCTGAGATACTCGGAAACAGCCAGTTTCGGGCCCAAGGGCCGTGCTGCCGTTACATCGGAAGGATGGCAACTGGTGGACCGGAGCAGAAACTATCAATTGGCGAACAATAGGCGAAGCACGCCATCACGCTAGAGTCTGATTCTAGACCACCACCTCAAACGAGTGATGGTCTGCATATTTATTAACGTAGTACATTGAGAACAAGTCTAGTGAGTTGGAATAATGAAGCTGATGGGGAATGGACCCTGAACCAAAAACCGGTATCAGGTGAACGTTACGCAAGATCGTCTCGATGTGTACCACACACTGAGCATGCCGCAAGCCAATAAACTCTGGCTGAACTCTCCACATCCCTGTAACAGGATCGGGACCCCGGCCTACACGTTTAAAGTGATCAATGAGGGCGCAAGGGTAAACAGTTTCATTGTACGTAAAAGAGAAAAATGTACGAACGCGCCCAACGATCATTCCCCGCATTCCTGGCTGGCCCTGATCTTCTACGATCAGGACACAATCGTATTGTGCTTCCTTCTGACGCCAAGAAGGCGTGGACCGAATTATTTGGCGGTGCATGCCATGTGAACCCGAAACGTCGCTTGGCGCATAGAATATGGCACGTGCAGAATGGAACACCAACACCTTCGATTGGATGTTGGGAAGGACTGCCCAAGGCTGCTGTACTGCAGGTGGTTCATCGGGGTTGAGCTGGTCAAAGAGGAATTGCTGCGCGAGTAGTGGCAGGTTGGGCGTGTGAATGTGTTCGGCTAGGGATGCAAGATCAGTGGGATACCCGGACTCTGCGACATGAGTTACCTGTCACGAGAATTGAAAAGAGAGGACTTACGTGGGCGAACGGCAAGAACCACCTCCCCTTCGATATCACCGTCGATAGCACCATCGGCGTCTTCGTCATTGTTACTGGCAGGCCTTGTGACTGGGCTTGGCATTCGCTCTTCAGATAACATCCCGCGTGCTATGAAATTGACATGAGCAGACAAGAGCTTGTCAAGTCGCTGGTTCGTCAGCAACATCTGCCCAAGTGGCTCGTAACGATTTGAGCGTCGCCACGGTTTCTTCACTGCAGTGATGTGCCAAGACTCAGTGATCGAAGAGCATAACCCATTCGGTGCGCCGAATTCTTGAATCAGGTGCACATAATGCACCATGGAGTGCTGGCGTGGGAGATTGAATCCCTTGGGGCGGACACCGGACGTACGGAAAATCTCACGGGTTGCGTGAAATGTCCGTAGTGCCTTTCTGATGGCGGTCAGATCGGACTCACCAATTTCACAGCGGCGTACAAGATAGCAGAAGTCCAAGAATGCGGAGAGACACTGCACTAATTGCGGAGGCACATATTCTGCAATAGCGGGTATGTAGACCTTGCATTGCATAAGCGAAATCAAAGACTCGGATGCCCAAACGTCAACCCGATCAGCATACTCACCTTCATCAACGCCTTCGAATCGTCTCCCATCCATTGTTTAAACCGTCGACCATGCTTGAATCTACGTAGTCCAGGAAATGGTGGGGTCATTGCGATCCTATGTGAAAGTTGTAGGGTCATATTACGATATTGTAGTACATACCTACCCACCTTCTATCAATGTCGTCCAGGATCTCGGCAGCGCGAGACTTAGTGTATATTGCCGCAATATACTTGCATGTCCACTTGACGAGGTGATCCTTGAACGATCCCTTGATGATTTGATGCAGTAAATCTGGCGAGAGACTTTCATGGATATCGGCACGTGGAAAGTCATTAGTGAACGGCTAAGAAACGGGTTTGAGTCACCTATGCACAAATAAGAGCGACACACGTACAATGATGTCGTCGTCAATCCCATACGTATCCCACAGCTCGGCAGAGCTGATTTCAGGGCTGGACACGAGAAGGTCAGTGAGCACACGCGCTCGGCGTCCTCCAGCCCCATCCAGATCTCTTGCCTGAGAGGTGCACCTACACAGACAGTGGATTAGGAGCGCCGCTAAGTGAGCCAGTGTGAAGTATAGAGCGGTGAGGTTCTGTACCTCGGACACCAGCCCTGTACCACCCCCGCAAGCATAACTTGTTCAGGGTAGTCAGCAATAAATGGCCCGATATCGTATACCACTCGACGGTAGTGTCCATCTGGACAGCGACGCACTACGGGCGTCGTCATTCCTGGTCGCAATGACTCCAAAATAGTGCTGATGGAAGAGTGGTACAACTGTCGTTTGAATTTGCGGAACTTGTCGTCGTCATCGAACCCCCTACCAGCTAGATTGAGGGTGTTAATGAGTAAACCTCGCCCCGATCTGAAAATGACGACGAACCCTTGGGGATCGCAAGAAATGCGATTGGTATGACTCCATTCCTGTGTCCACGCCGAGCCTCGTTGTGGAGGTTGCCCACAGACAAGTATAGTGGGTGGTACTCAACGTGCCCTGTTGCGACACTGACTGTCGTTTTGTCACTCCCTAGTATCACGGCGCAGTACATGGCGCCCTCCATTGTCGGATCACCACTGTATATCATCTCCTACCAATGATGGACATGTAGTTAGAACACCAATATACTTGGATACGAAGTACTCACGCTCCGTCGCCACGCAAACTGCCCACTCATAAAATCTGTCCATCTATGTTCACCTTGGGTGTCGGTCATGATATATGGAGCGGTGTCGAACTGAGAAGCGAAGTCCGGATTATCGAGTAGGTTGCGGATGACTACGTCTGGATCCCGATACCAGACCTCGTACTCTTCCCTTCTCCATTCTGGTGCATGCTGTGGATCATCATCGGATGCTGCATTAACAGATAAGCACTGCCATGGCGCGTCGCCGTCCTGTATGGCATCAATTGTCGCATAGAGAGTACGATGTGAATCATACGGGGCCACGATGTCGTACTTCTCCACAGATAGTGCCCAGAAATCAAAAAGTTCGGTAATATTTGATGCCGACATCTGGGCCTTACGGAACAAAAAGTCTGCTAGGAGGAAATGCGCAGCATCTTCAAAAGGACCCCAGTCGTCTGGTGGTAAATCAGAGCGTGCAGGGGGAGGTGTCGCCTCTGGCAACGGAATTCCATTGATGTCAGTAGGACATCCTGAGTGATAAGGTGATAAGCATTGCAGTCAGACTATGCCGGTAGGTGAACAAAGGCGAAATCTCATACCGTAGAGTCGAGGGTGTTTGCGCTTGTGGAATCTCTGATGACGATGGTTCACTTGGGGATGGTTGTTGTCGGCAGCAGCAGAGGAGGAAGGACTTGATGGCGGCTGCGGACTGGCGATTGGGGGGCTGGGAGACTGCTGGTGGCCAGTGGTGGAAGGGCTTGGTGATCGCTGAGGACTTCCAGGAGGTGACGGGGTCGGTGTTGTGCTTGCATGAGTTGGTTGGCGTGCGGTAGGAATCCTATGTAGATGATGGACTTTGCGAATGTGCTTCGTTCGCCCACGATGTCCAATAAATTTCTTGCGACAGCCCAGGTAAGGACAAGGGATATGAATCTGCATATGACGATACAGTGAGTAGAATTTCGAACATAAACAAAAACCCTGACACCGTGAAATTGTTGATTGACGCACGGGCCATCAAAGGAGGTAAGAATGCAGTTGTGGTCGGTTAGCGTCAAAGGAGGTAAGAACGCAGCTGTGGTCGGTTAGCGTCAAAGTCAACCTCCTGGTCCTTACCACCCAACCACCCTGTATACGTGTCTGTTTTTTTTATTCCAACCATGTCAGACGACGCCTCTAGGCCACGGACTCGTCGTGCAAACGCGAATACTCACCCTGGGAAAATCATAAATGACTTGAAACAGAAATGCCGCACTACGTCCGAAAAAGCCGCTAACAACCAAGCCAAAGTGTCCAAAGAAAAGAAAGAAGCCGCGGTGGCCAAGAAAAATCGGCGAGCGATAGTTGCCCAAGTTGCTGAGGTAGAAGACGCTCTTCGCTGAGAGGATAAAGCCTATCCCAACATCGTCAACGAAGGCGACAGCAACTCGGATACTCACAGGTTCAGGGGTAGCCACAGCGATGGTGAATCTGAGGTGGATCACTCAGAAGCCAAGGAGCCCGAAGACACAGCATCCAACCAAGTCCAGAGGTAGATAATGTCCACATTGACGACATCCGAGCTGATCGCTGACCGTTAATGTACTACCAGTGAAAGCAACCTTGACAGCGATATGCATATGTCTGAACCAGAAGGTCCTGAAGGCCGTAAAGTTGTGGTTCGAGATAGTGATGATGACGACAGTGACGACGAGTACGAAAGTGACTCTGACTCCATAGACGAAGGCCCAGATACAGACGAAGATGAGAGTGAACACTCAGACAGCGGACTTGAAGAACTCGAGGATGAAATCGTGGCGAGGAGGAAGAAAAAGACGGGAAAGAAAAAACCCAAAGGTGGGAGCGTTGATAAAGGAAAAAAAGAAAACAAAGGTAAGCGACACATTCCCATTATCATGATGGCAAACTCACATGTTTTAACCCCACGAGGCGCCAACTCCGGCTGCAAATCATAGCCTCCGTGAAGAGGTCACTCGAGCGCGCAAGACATCTGCTGTGTCAGGCCATAAGAGAAAGCCTGAGGAGCCTATTGAGGACAGTAGCGATGAGAGAGAAGACGAAGAGGATCAGCGTACCAAGCGGTGAGTCGGCATGACCAATGACCAAGTCATACTGTAATACCTGACTCATCGATCACGCACTTGATGACGTGAGCAAACAGGCCGCAGAAAAAAATCAAGAAGCGAAAGGGCGAGACTGCCACCGCTAGCGGCTTGCGAAAGGACTGGCGGAAGCTCCTCAACGATTCAGGCTCCAGTAGCAAGTATAAGAAGTCCGCTACCATGTTCAATCCCTCACTGAAAGACCCCACTTTGATTCCCACCCAACCCCGGCGAGCCCCAACCATTGTTGATGCTGACGACGATTGCATTACAGTGGCAAGTGAGCTATCACAATCAAGACCATCCTCTCGGACGTCGGCATGGTCACGCACGCGAAGCACCAGTGAAGGGTTGGATAGTGCACGAGATCTCTGGCCGTCAGGAATTTTTGATGACGATGAAATTCCAAGCTCACTGCAGGCTGCCCGTACTGCGAAGAAGGCAAAGCACACGCCTCTCCATCCAACTGGGTCACGGCCATCTGCAAATTATAACAGCAATCGCACCACGTCTGCGGTATGTTTTTTTTTCTAGCAATGCTGCCACTGAATGACTCTCTTCGCAGGTGGGCCTGGTGGTGAAGAAGAAGGACGTCAATACCAGTGCAGGCCCCATGCGAGGACCCATCATCAAGTCTGAGGGCAATGAGTTGTCAAAGCCCTACCGGAACCTCAAGGTCTTGGATATCCCAATCGCGGGAGAACATGAACTCGCACAGTGGGATCTCATCGTTCGCGGAGTGCTTGACTGGGCAGGGACGTTATCGGATACATTTGGGACTAACGAGCACCCAGATCTCTTAGTGACGATACAGGGCTTGTGGGATAAATGCCTGCCAGAGAGAATGGAAGACGTGCGTACTAATCCTGCCATCAAGAAAGTGGTAAGTCCCCCGCATGTCGTGCACCTTACATTCTACTCCATCTGTAATCACGACTGATGTTCTGTTTTCTCTGAGGTCATTGATCGTCTCAATGAATGGCGAAGCACCATCGGCAAGAAGGCGGTCACGATCCTCAGTGACTTTATCAAGCACGACGCCACACTGAGGAGGGATTCAGGCGAAGTTGCGACATTTGTTCGTGGATTGCTACCCCGTCCACACGAACAACCCGTTATATTTCCACTCATATACGCTGATCCGGAGGTGCGTGCATCCATACTCATTCATCTCACAAGGTGCCGATGCTTTTGAGCCCCAAAGGCGTCCAAAGGTTCGTGGCTTGCCCCCATGCTCCTCCAAGTGTTCGCCGTGCACCTCTGGCGAGTAGCGAAGGCACCAACGAATTTTGGTTACCCTACTGGTGCCCTAGCACTTAGCACCGCCGCAGTAAGTTTTCACTCATATGCATATACAAGACTAATTGTCCACGCAGTTGGAACGCGGCCTCACTCTCTTCAAAACCGGGGTCAATATTCGAGACGAGAAAGCCACCAACAACACCAGCCGTGCGTTCGATAACAATCCCTGGGGTGGGGTCGCGTGCCAATACTCGCAGTCGACAAGCGACCTATGTGAACGTAAATGGGTGCAAATCATGCACGCGGCTTCGGTGTACCTCGCAGATCGTGTCGGGAACTCGAATATGGAAACTCAACGTTCTTCAGTCATACCGGATGGTCGTAGCAAGATTGTGGTGTCAGACGATGGGACGGATGAAGAGGCGGACATTCAGGGAGTAGGTGATTATTGAATGCCGAGGCATGGCGCAACCCAGGTAGGGGAGTGGCGTGGGAATGGAAGGGTGGGACCATCGGGCGCGAAAGGGTGACGGTGATGGCGCGTCCTCACATGTATGCCGGAGGGTGTTATGTATATAGAACCACAGATACCAGTAGTACATAAATACACGAGCATCGGTCTGGAAATATGACTGCCAGTATCTGTACATGAATCCTTGAGACTGTATGGAACAAACGTGACTGGCGGCCATCTGCGTGAATCCTTGAGACTGTTCTTGAGACTGTACTTATGACTGGCAGTGTTTCTGTATGTATACTCTTCGATCCTGGACAGACAACTGAACGGACATGCAGGATCTGTATTCACATCTGTATCTACATCTGGATACAACTGGGATGTGTCAGTTGCCAGTTGGCTGGTCTGGCTCGGTCAGGATCATTCTGCATCCAGACATGATTCTGGCAGACTGTCATGCTGGCTCCAGTACCCCCAGTACCTCCCAGGGCCTCAGAAAAAATGCTGATGTCCCTGACTATTCTGCGAAAACATGCCTCAGACAATGCCAGGGACAACCGTGACACCATTGTTAGACTGCTCTGTCGCCTCGGCTCATTGTTAAGTAATGTCAATTCAGCCGATCAAAACCTTCCCATCATTCCTCTCCATACGTCATTCCGCGACTTTCTCATAAATAAAGAGAAGAGCGGTAATTTTTGTGTAAGCCTTCAAGACGCTCACAGTCAGTTGGCCCATTCGTGTCTTGGTCTACTGCTCAATGACCTCAAATTCAACATATGCTATCTCGAAACATTGTATCTTGCCAACAAGGATGTCACAGACCTTAACTCCCGCGTTGATAAATACGTCCCACCTGCTCTGTTGTATGCATGCCGTTTCTGGGGCGATCATATAAAACATACCACTTTCGAAAATGACTTGTTTTGAAAACTTCGAACTTTCTTTGAGAAGAAACTTCTGTTTTGGTTGGAGGCCCTTAGCTTGACAAGCAATCTGGGTCTTGCTTCCGCAGCGTGCTTGGCTCTGGAGGTGTGGTTGGCCTCTGCTCAAGGTGTGAGTATGTTGATTCGATGAGGAAGGCGAACAACTAATAGCTACGATCGCAACAGGTTTCTCAAACAGAGCTAGAGAAATTTAGGTTGTTCGTCAATGACACTTCTGTATTTATACGGAATTTTGGGATGATCATGGCAAAGAGTGCTCCACATGTCTATCTTTCCGCTCTGCCATTTGCGCCGTCTCGTTCTCCTGTCTCTGCGCCTTATTTCCCAGAATATTATGCATGGAACGTGGGCGACTACCTTACTGGCCATCATCGGAAATGGTGATTCGAGATGTTGGGGGTGGTGTTTTGTCCATTGCAATCTCACCTGATGGCCAGCGCATTGTCTCAGGCTCGCACGATCGAACAATTCGTGTGTGGAACGCCACCACGGGAGAGACAGAGGCGGGCCCATTTACTGGTCACACATTGTCGGTCACATCTGTGGCATTCTCACCAGATGGCCGGCGCATCGTCTCAGGCTCAAACGATGAAACAATTTGTGTGTGGAATGCCACCACAGGAGAGACAGAGGCGGGCCCATTTACTAGTCACACATCTTGGGTCAGGTCTGTGGCATTCTCTCCAGATGGCCAGCGCCTCGTCTCAGGCTCGGACGATCGAACAATTCGTGTATGGAACGCAACCACGGGAGAGACAGAGGTGGGCCCATTTATTGGTCACACATTGTTGGTCAGGTCTGTGGCATTCTCGCCAGATGGCCAGCGCATCGTCTCAGGCTCGAACGATGAAACAATCTGTGTGTGGAATGCCACCACGGGAGAGACAGAGGCGGGCCCATTTACTGGTCACACGTCTTGGGTCACGTCTGTGGCATTCTCACCAGATGGCCAGCGCATCATCTCAGGCTCACACGATGAAACAGTTCGTGTGTGGAACACCACCACGGGAGAGATAGAGGTGGGCCCATTTACTGGTCACACAGATTCGGTTAGGTCTGTGGCATTCTCACAAGATGGCCAGCGCATCGTCTCAGGCTCGCACGATCGAACAATTCGTGTGTGGAACGCCACCACGGGAGAGACAGAGGCGGGCCCATTTACTGGTCACACATTGTCGGTCACGTCTGTGGCATTCTCTCCAGATGGCCAGTGCATCGTCTCAGGCTCAAACGATCGAACAATTTGTGTGTGGAATGCCACCACAGGAGAGACAGAGGCGGGCCCATTTACTGGTCACACAGATTCGATCAGGTCTGTGACATTCTCGCCAGATGGCCAGCGCCTCGTCTCAGGCTCGGACGATCGAACAATTCGTGTGTGGAACGCCACCACGGGAGAGACAGACATGGGCCCATTTACTGGTCACACGTCTGCGGTCGGGTCTGTGGCATTCTCACAAGATGGCCAACGCATCGCCTCAGGATCAAGCGATCGGACAATTTGTATGTTGAATGCTATGACAGAAAATACGAATACTACAAGCCACGTCGACTTCACCAACCACTCCATTATCAACGAAGAGGGGTGGATATGCAGTAGTAAAGGTGAACTCCTAGTGTGGATCCCGCCACCACATAGGGCACATCTTCATCGCCCAAGTAATATCTGGGTTGTCGGCGAATATGAAACCCATCTCGATCTTTCGAGTTTTGTACATGGGCAAGGTTGGGCCACTTGTGTTGATACCTAGATAGAACTGCTACAGTAATCTGTGGATTTTCTTTACGCGATCTGGAGTGTAATGCGACGAGCTTCAAGTTGATAATAGCTCATTGACTCGGGTGCAGTACATGCCGACAACTCAGTGAGAGTCAGGCACTGGCAAGGTGTACACGCTTTTCCACCAGGTTACATGAGCTTGTGGAGCTCACTGACACACGCAATAACCGAAAAATTTAACTGGTCAATCCAAGAGTTTGTCACGACGCCAACGGCCATCCCCCATTGCCTCTCATGTGAACCTAATGACAAAAAACATGACTAAAAATGCAATCACCACGACGACGACGCTCGATATCGTCAGACACGTCGTTCCGAGTGCCTTCCTGCGGCGATCCACTCTCGCTATATCACATCTAGGTTCGCGCCCACCTTCTCTGCAGCATGCAGCACCCCCTGATCCGCCGCCAGCGCGCCGGAAAAGTGCTCCGCGTTCCGCCACGTCGCCCCCCGTCTTGCGCGCGCCGGTTGTAGACGGCTCCCGACTCCCGCCGAGCCAAGGAGCAGGTCGACATCCGCTGCAGCTGCGGAGGCCTCCGCGCCTCCAGTGAGAGAAGACCCGACGTGACGTGTGGGGGTGGTGCAAGACATTAGACCGTTGGCTGCTCGGGTTTTCGAGTGACGGACGGGGACAGGCATGGCATAGTAGGAAGGAACGGCTCTAGATGCGAAGGCTCAGCGCTGAGCACTCAGGGGCGATCTGGTAAAAAGGAACTCTAGCATACATATAGCGACCCACCTTGCTCGTGATAGCATAGAGGCGTCCAGCCTGTCTAGCAGGCCGGGGATGTCCGCGAGGCACTTCCCAAGCTTTCTGCACATTCACCTGGTCGGTGCCAAAGTCCCCTTGTGTTTGGATTTCGAGAATGTGGTGAAGAGCACAAACCCTGCAGGTTAAATATCATTGTCGAGCTCCACGTTCCCCAGCAATTTTCGGGCGTGCTTCAATTAGCTACAAGCTGCACGCTGAGTACCAGATAGGGCCGAACGAGGGGCGCACCTGTAGTTCTCTCCGGTTTGAGCCAACTGCGTCCCGTACCTCAGTTTAAGCCCCAGTTGGCCTCATTGACAGATTTGTCGAGACATCGCACAAGGCAGACAGAGGTTAACCTGACCGTGGACGACCTGTTCTTTGACTGTTGTTTTGGAAAGGATTTACGAAGCGCAGAGAGGCAGAAGAGGATACTCGGGTCGAGCAGTGGCTGCCAGTAGGTAATCGTGCAGTGGTGTGTTGGCCTGGTGGGCCGGTGTGGCTGTGCTCACCAAGATCTGGACGCGACTGTGCGGATTCGTCTTCTCGATTTCACATCCATGCAGTAGCTTGCCTTGAGAATGTCCTCACCTATTCTTCCAGTTATTAACGAGAAATTGTTTCTTGGGAGCGGTAGAGGGAACGTGCGGCTCGTGCCACAACGTCTTTCCCGATCCCGCACAACTCATCGCTTGGGAGGGACTCCACATCTATCTGTGAGAAACGCAGCGAAACACAAAGCGTGCCAGAGTCATCGTTCGCGTTGCTGTACTATGCCACTTCTGGATCTCTAGCGCAGTCTTCGCTGACGTTTCTATCCAGTTCCTATCCCCTCATACTTCACCTATCCCTGGGTGGTGTTCAGTGATCCACTGGCCAAATATCGTGCAGCCGCTAGCGTGATTGATACTCTTGAAAAGTTCGTGTTTCCCTTACACCCTTGTCACACCGACCTCTCATCTGAGTAGCCACTCGGTCATCTATCGTTAAAATCCGAAGGGCAGTTCTAGTTTCTCGCCGAATCGTACCACAGTCATGACTGTGTTGAGTTGCGTGGGTGGTACAAGCAGCTATTCAATTCTAGCAAGAACTATGACTCCCACCCCGGGCTACTATTTGATTCAGGCGCATATTCGTCATTCAGGAAGTCTGTCATGCGTTGGAGAATTCTCACTGCTTCTAGTTGTGCTCAGGTGACGACAACATCACTAGTACAGTACTTCTTTTGAGACGAACTTGCAATGTGTTGACTATGCTGCTGTGGAGGGCGACAGCGTAGCGTAATTCGCCCTTTATTGCACCATCCTTCTGGGATCAGCTGGGCGAACAGGGCGGCGGCCGTGGTGAAAATCTAGAAGGACTTGACATGGAGACTCGAAGACTCGAATAGCAATGGAGTATTTGCATTAATGATGGTAACTCTGTAACTCTTGGCGAATGATGAGATTTTTTTGCATCTTTGACGTGTCCCCAGACAGTGCCTACAACTACTCGATTGCCAATACACCGGCCGCTTCCAATCCGGATACGTATGAGGGTCCAGCGATACACGTCTTGGGCCAGGTCTATGGCATTCTCGCCAGATGACCAGCGCATTGTCTCATCAGGATATGAGTTGATTCGTATGTTGAACTTGAATGCCACGACAGGGAATTCACTGACCACTCCGTGACCAATGATCAACAACGAGGGATGGATATGTGGTAGTGAAGGTGAACTCCTAATGTGGATCCCGTGAACACATATCTTCATCACCCGAGTAATATCTGGGTTGCCGGCGAATGAGACCCGCATCGATCTTTCTATTTTTGTGCGTGGACAGACTACTTGTATTTCCACTTAGATAGAACCTGTGCTCTCCTTCAGGCGGTCTGAAGTGTCGAATGTCACTATCGGCGCGCACTGGCAAAGTCAGATTACTATCAATGACATCGGCCGGGGATCCTTCGGCAATCTGACTAAGCTTTCCCATTGATTAGTCATTTCATTCGTGGTCACCTGCCCACTACTAACGACTTGGGCCTGAGCTCTGAACTAACTTACGCTTACACTTTTTCTCAAAATTGAACATGACCAACCCTTTGCTGGGACCGTCTGCATTGAGAGACACCGTCTACCCTCAGTTTCATCAAAACAATTTCCCTGAGGAACTTTATATCAAGAATGAACTCAATATAAGGCTCGATAAAGGTGTGGCCCAAGCACTCTAGCTGTTTGCCTCATCATTGACGTACAACCTCCATAAGACGATCAAATTTGTCGTCTGAACTTGACGCCGGCGGGGTGCCCGCTTGGCCCTCTTCGCTGTCTTCTACGCCATACCGTCCCGTCTACTTTGAATTTCCAACCACCAAAACAGCTGCCAACTCATCCTCGAGACAGGGAGCGACTTGCCACTGTCTGTAAGCATTGGCTTAGGGGGCTTTGTAAGAAAGGAGATGCCTGTGAGTTCCTCCACGAGTACAACCTCAGGCGCATGCCAGAGTGTTGGTGGTTCGCCAAGTACGGATACTGCTCCGCTGGTGACGAGTGCTTGTATGCGCACCCGAAGGAGCGGAAAGTCGAATGTCCCGACTACAAACGTGGATTCTGCAAGCTCGGTACGTTCTTTTATTCCCTACACAACGATGGCCTCTGACGCTCCGTAGGTCCTACATGCCCACGCAAACACGTTCGGCGTGTGGCATGTCAGTTGTACCTCACGGGATATTGCCCCTTAGGTCCTGATTGCCCCAAGGGCCAGTAAGTTGACTACTCGCTGTTTCTGTATCGATAGCTGTGCATTCTGACTCTAGTTATGTGCAGTCCAAAACCATCGCTTCCACCTCCAAAAGCTTACGAACACCCTGAGCCGCCGTCGCAGCGAGAGCTTGGACCTCCACCTCCGGGTTATGGTCGGTACGCCGACTTTGACAGAGGTGCCTCCGGAAACGCACCACCACACGGTCTCGGACAACCAGGTCCGCGCCGCAACCTCGACGAGGTGCTCTGTTTCAAGGTATATCACTCTTTTTTTCGTGATCGAGAAAAGGCGCTGAATGTTAATTTTAGTGCGGTGAGAAAGGTCATTATGCCAATCACTGCAGGAATCGAAATGTTCCAGGAAATCGGGGAGGAATTGAGAGGAGACGGTACAATGGTGATGATTACTAAGTTGTTAGTACAGTAGTATAGAAAAGTAATAAACTATTTCCTTTCCTGGCTTATCGTACGTTTGCACTCCCACGCACTCTCAATCTCTGTATACCATGGGCTGGCAGAAGACGTTCACACTTGCAAAACGGAGCAAAGGATGTCATCTCGTCACAGAGGAAATCCTGTCGCAAATCGAATCTGGCTTGACCGATGTCCAGGTCCGAGGCTACTATACTTGGAGCGAAACATAGAGAGGCTAATTATATCTTCTGCTAGGTCGGAATGTTGTTCCTGTTCATGTTAGTACCGTGATCCGGGTTTTCTCGTTAAAGTCTCAGAATTTGCGCTCACGGTATTGCTGCCCCACAGACAGCATACATCTGCCGCTCTAACGGTCAACGAAAACTACGATAGAGGTGGGCATATCGCGTTAAGGATTTCATCCGTTGCCACTAATCCTCCTGCACTACTACGCAAGATGTCCGCAGAGGTGTGAAAGTGTCCGATATGTCATGATTGTTGTGCTGAGATCTCTCTCCAAGACATGGATATGGCTTTAGATAACATCGTGCCTGAAAATC
>JAFKAC010000177.1:0-86875 GCA_025766275.1 Lactarius indigo | reverse complement strand
TCCTCACGGAACTTGGGTACGAGGTCGACGACCCCATCCCACTTCATGGTGACAATAAGGGTGCCATTGATTTGGCCTTGAACCCTGTCACTGGGAGACGGTCTAAGCACATTGCCATACGGCATCATGTCATTAGGGAGTACATCGAAAAGGGGACCATCACCCTCATTAGAACTCCTACTGTGGATATGGTTGCGGACGGCTTTACAAAGTCACTACCGCGTGTCCTGCTACAGAAGCACAACGATGACATGGGACTTGTGTGTACTTAGATTGTAGATCACGGGGAGATGTTGATAAGTGACCCTTGCGCACTTAGCGGCTCATACGGACCGGACTTGCAGCATGGACTGCTTTAGATTAGATTAATTGGACTTGTAGATTACTTACATTTGATCTGTACAATCTAGCGCTGATCATTGCGTCATGTATGACATCATGTAGAACACTCCGGACACTTCATTGTACTCAGTCCTTTGTTCTTCTTTATTGTGATGTCATTATGATATCATCTTTGTCTGGACTCTCTTTGTTCTAGTCGCCTTGTTCTCTTTTCATACACTCCTTTTGTCCTGTATGTAGAACAACGCTCCTTGTATTCTGTGACTCTACGTTACCACTCTTGTACTAGTGTCACACCTCTGTACAGTATAAGTAGTAGTGCTTGTACGCTCCTGGTCCACATCAGTTCTCTCACTGTTGTGTGCCAGACACTCTTGCTTCTCTTGCCTGACCCCCTGCTGCTGCTTCAAGCACTCTCTGCATATCTCACCACAGTCTCCTTGCCACTGTGAGTATGCTCTCTATTTGTGCTGTTCATCAGCTAACTCTTTCAAACTCACATGGTCCTGTTGGACAAGATATGACATGCATGACACATTGGAAGGAAGAAACCCCAAGAGTTAGGACATGAAGTGTGTACAGGCGTCCAGGACGCCACTCACACACGCTGACTCTTTCAAAGTCACATGGTCCTGTTGGACAAGATATGACATGCATGACACACTGGAAGGAAGAAACCCTGAGAGTTAGGACATGAAGTGTGTACAGGCGTCCAGGACGCCCCCCACACACACAGGCTCTTTCTGGACTACACAGTCCAGTTGGATGAGATATGACACACATAATGCACTCAAGGAAGAGACTTCGAGAGTCGAGATGTGATGTGTGCACTGGCGTCCAGGACGCCACTCACACACACTGACTCTTTCAAAGTCACATGGTCCTGTTGGACAAGATATGACATGCATGACACACTGGAAGGAAGAAACCCTGAGAGTTAGGACATGAAGTGTGTACAGGCGTCCAGGACGCCCCCCACACACACAGGCTCTTTCTGGACTGCACAGTCCAGTTGGATGAGATATGACACACATAATGCACTCAAGGAAGAGACTTCGAGAGTCGAGATGTGATGTGTGCACTGGCGTCCAGGACGCCACTCACACACACTGACTCTTTCAAAGTCACATGGTCCTGTTGGACAAGATATGACATGCATGACACACTGGAAGGAAGAAACCCCGAGAGTTAGGACATGAAGTGTGTACATGTAAAGCCACTACAGGGGCGTTGGGTACGACCTGTACTAAGTCAGTCTGTCACTCGGTAGTCAAAGCTCAAAGGCTCGACTTCAGTAAGAATGATGCACAAGAGTCACAAGGACGCACGTCACTTGGACTGTAGAGGAGGGCTAAGACTCGAAGGCCTAGCGAAGACGAGGGTCGGGGAACAAGGAGACTCCGCGTAGACGAGTGTAGTATTACACAAGAAGTCTAGTCTACCGTACAAGCTAGGTATGACTAGGATTAAATAGAGATCGCACTGTATGGTCGTTACAAACAGATGGCGCCATCGCCAACTCGAGGAAGAAAGGAAGGGACACATAGGGAACAAAGCAAGGCTGTATCAAGGATAAGGGAGAATCACGCGGGATCGCGCGTGAGAGGGAACAGGTCGGAAACTAGCACATGTCAAGCTTTATCGGAAGATAACGTCGATAAGCAGGGCGCGTGATGGAGACCGGATAATCGTAATGTCCGCGTAATCGTACAGGGCTCGTATCGTGTGGGAAGGGGGAATAATAATAAAGAAAGAGACGAGTCCAAGAGAATCATAACATTACCCCCCGTCTTGGTCTGAAGATGCCTCAGCTTCAGGACTCCGGGTCCATGAGGTCGTAGATGTCAGCATCGAGGTCATTCTCCGGCCACGGAGAAACGTCGAGTCGACAGTAATGTGTTTTGAGGAAAAGGAAAGGCCCGCGTCTGCCGCACTTGCGACACATTTCGTACTGTGGGCACCTAATCTCGTCGTGATTGGCATCAGTGCGGAAGCACCGCCCACACCATCTTCCTTGGGTTTGAGCCGCGATCGTTGGTGGTTCGGGGACGGTAAAGGAAGTGGTGGCCTCCGCAGCTATTGTCTGCCGTATGCGTTCGTCTGCCTGATGGGTCGTGATCACTTCTTCGACCATACCGGCACGACGGAATATGCATCGATAGGATTGGTGCTCCTGGCTTTGGCAGTGTCGACAGGCAGGTCGTGGTCTGGTGGGGCAGTCGCGTACGATGTGATGGGGGCTGTTACAATGATAGCAACGTCGGCGGTGGGGTTTGTCGGCGAGGCGGGGGAACTCTAACGGTCCTCCGCGTCGTGGGGAAAATGGAATGGCGTAACGGGAGTGGCGAAGTGGGGCTGGTAGGGCCGTCATACGCGCATATTCGTTGCCGATGGTAGTCAGTGCCCCCGCGTACTGAAGGCGTCTCTTGGTACTGGCGAGCATTAGGTCGACCGTGAGCTGCTCCGCTCGTAGTTTGCGCGTGTCCTCCTCCAGCTTTTCGTACTTCTCGTCGAGTTCTTTAAGTGCCAAGAGTCCCGTCCTTAGCCTAGTGATCTCGGCCGTAAGACGAGGTGAATTAAGCTCTATAAGTGTCTCATCCAGAGCGCAGGCGCGGATGTCGTGAGGGTCAAAGAACTGTAGCTGCTCCGCTGTAAAGGGGGGCGCCGAGACGTTCGGCCGGAGTGACGAGAGGTAAACCTCCTCACCATAGTGAGGTTGTCCCATGCCCATTGTCCCCACTACTTCGGTGAATCCCTTGCGATAGTAAATATACTTCGCTGGGTTAGATCCACCGTCTGGTAGCGGGATCTGTAACGGGTAGTACTTGGGGGTACCAGGGAGGTTTGGAAAGAATGGGGCGCCTGGGTCGTCTGTGTCGTTAGGAGGGGAGTTGGGTCGGTCGTAGTCAATAGGGGTGTGGACGCGGACTGGGGTAAACGGTTCTAGAGGCGGAGGTGGTGTGGACGATGGGGAAGATGGTGGGGATTGAGGTTGTGGTTCGGGTGGAGGAGTCGACTGTTGCTGAGGAGGTGGTGTTGGGGAGTATTGCCCTTCCTCCGGTGTTGACGGGGTGAGTTCCCCGGGTTCTCGTTCGATAAGGATGGGGGTGGCAACGGTAACGTGTTGGGGAGACGGTGGTGGTGATAGACGGGGGATGCCGGTGAGATCGAGGGTGACAATCCCTCGTTCGAGGGCGACTTCGAGTTGGGGGTTGCTGAGGATGTTGACGAGAGTGGTGTCGGATACTGGAGTGTCGGTCATTGTTGCGTTGGGAAATGCGGGACTTGTGGATGAGGGGTGTTCTTATATCGTTCGTCCAGCCCCTTTGGCGGTCGGATGTCGTTGATAGAAGTCTTTGATGACGTCTGTGGCGTGGGTCATGTTCGTTGCGGGTTCCCATGTGTTATCGCTTGGTGGGAACCCTTTCCACTTTACTAGGTAGTGGAGTTTGCGCCCTCTTCCTCGTTCCTGGGCGTCTTCGATCCGCTCCACTTCATACTCCTCTTCTCCATCGATAAGGTCCGGCGGAGGTCGGGTATAGTTTACGCCATGCATCTCCGTTTCCTTGTATGGCGTCAGAAGGTTCGCATGGAACACTGGGTGTATTTTCCATGATGCCGGAAGTTCCAATTCGTATGAAACGTCTGATAGGACCTTGACGATGTTAAAGGGTCCGTACCGCTTCGGGGCTAATTTGCTTGTGGGGTAGAAGGTACGGAGATTGGTCCCTTCTAACCATACTTGATCCCCTTGCTGATAAGGTGTGAACCCTGTTTTTCCACGTTGGGTCATGAGGTGTTGCGCGTGTTTGATGCTATCTTGTGCGTGTTGTCGGAGTATCTGCAATTCTTCCAACCTTTGATCCACCGCGGGACTGTGTGATGGTTTTGGTGTCCACACGGTTCGTGGTTCCCATCCCATAATGAGAGAGAAGGGGGAATGCCGGGTGGTGGCATTTCTCCAGGAATTGTGAGCGAATTGTGCCATGGGTAGAAGTTCCACCCAGTTGTCTTGTTGCACGTTACACCAATGTCGTAAGTATTGTTCTAACCATTGGTTTGTTCGTTCTGATTGTCCGTCTGTTTGCGGGTGATACGCTGATGATACGTTTTGCTGTATTCCCAGCGTTTTGCACAGTTGTCGCATAAACATGGACGCGAATCTTGGATCCCGATCGGATATGATCCTTCGGGGTAGGCCATAATGGGGATAGACATGTCGGAGGTAAAGTTTTGCCACGCCTTCCGACGTTATGGTTTCGTTACACGGTATGAATATTGCCGCTTTCGAGCAGTCGTGGTCCGTGACGGTGAGGATTGAGTCAAACCCTTTTGATATTGGGAGTTTAACTATGAAGTCCATGGCTACCACTTCAAATGGTTCGGCCGATGGTTCGGTGGTGATGGGAAATAAGTGGGGCTTCTGTCGGTGATGATTGATTTTGTTACTTTGGCATGTTGCGCACCCCTTAACATAGGCTTCCACGTCTTTGCGCATGTTGGGCCACCAGAAATCGCGTCGTAATAGCTCTAGAGTGTTCGCAATTCCTGGATGTCCTGCGCTTGGAGTATCGTGGAAAAAGGTGATTACCCCCCGTTTAAGTTCGTTGTTTCCCACAACAACGAGAGCGTCGCCCTTCCACCACAGCCCATTGTGTTTCTTTAGGTTGTGGGGTTCGATCCACGGAAGGAGTGCTGCTTCGTCCATATTTTGCGCAATTTGAGTCCATATATCCATGTCGTGCATGGACGTTTGGGTGACTTTGAGAAATACGTCGTCCAGGAGTACTGTGACGTGATCGTTGTCATTGGTGCCGTCATCATAATCCGGCCTTCTCGATAAGGAGTCTGCTTGCGTATTCTTAGTACCAGGGATGTGTTTGAGTATAAAGTTGTATTCCGACAGTTCTTGAAACTCCCGTGCTACTCGTCGACTGATTTTCCTGGGTTCTTTCCAGTATTGTAGGTTGGCATGGTCTGTATGGATCGTTATTAAATGGGGGGATCCTATGAGGTATGTCCGCCAAGTGCGTAACGCTTTCACAATTGCCAGTAGTTCCCTATCGTAGATGTCGTAATTGCGTTCGGCTTCTGACAGGGATTCGGAGTAAAATGCGACCGGATGCATTTTGTCGTCTTCTCCTTTTTGGTTTAAGACGGCTCCTAGGGCGTAACTTGAAGCATCGACTTCGATTTCGAAGGGTTGATCTAGCTTCGGGAATAGTAGGACTGGTTCCGAACTGATTCGTTCTTTGATGGTGTCGAAGGCTTTTTGTCTGGCTTCCGTCCATTCCCAGGGAACGTCTTTCTTCGTGAGGTCGTGGAGGGGTCTTGCAATTGTAGAGAATCCCCGTATAAATCGTCGGTAGAAATTGCAGAATCCTAGGAAGGCTCGTACTTCTTTGAGTGATATCGGCGCCTTCCATTCTTGGACTCCTTGTACTTTGACTGGGTCCATTCGCAGTTGACCGTGCCCGATGATTAGCCCCAGGTATTCCACTTCATAGACTTCAAACACGCATTTTTCCGGTTTGATGTATAGGTCGTGTTTGTCGCAGAGGTCGAGGACTTGGTGTAATACCATTCTGTGGTGGGTGCGGTTATCCGAGGTCGCGATTAGGATATCGTCCATGTAGACGATTACTTCCCCTGTCAGTACCAGCTCCCGAAAGATAGTGTCCATCATGGTTTGGAAGGTGCTAGGGGAGTTTGTGAGGCCAAAAAACATAACTCGTGGTTCGAACAACCCCTGGTTCGTCTTGAACGCCGCCTTCCATTCGTCTCCCTGTTTGATTCGAACGTTATTGTATCCCCACCGGATGTCAAGCTTCGAGTAAAGCCTTGCTTCTCGGATCTTGTCGATAAGTTCGGGGATTAGGGGGAGTGGGTAGTGATTTTTTATGGTTAGTTCGTTGAGGCGGCGGTAGTCCTGTACCAGGCGTAGTTTCCCGTCCTTCTTTTTGATGAAAAAGAAGGGGGATGCGTAAGGGGACTTGGACGGTTGGATGTATTTCTTTTCCAGGTGTTCGGTTACGAATTCTGTTAGTTTTTCGTTTTCCGGGATTGTGAGTGGGTATACTTTGCAATCCATTGTTTCAGGGGCGGTTGGGACCAGGTCAATGGCGTGGTCCCATGGGCGTGAAGGGGGAAAGCGCTGGGACGCTTCCTCACTGAAAACTTTCTGATGTCTCCGGTATTCTTCCGGGACCATCTCTTCGAAGGTTTTCTGGGGTTTCTTGGCCGCTTCTTGTTGCGCTAATTCTGACGCCGTTGTTGTTTTTCGCAGCCGAATACAAGGTTCGTCTTCTTTTTGTAGCTGTTCCCAGGCTGATTCGTCCAGTTGGTACGTCTCCAATGCCTTGATAGTTGCTTCAAGAGGCATGGCTTCGTCGGACAGATGCAGACTGGTGATAACCACTGGTTGGAACTCTTCATCGAGTGTGGCGTCTCGCCAGTGGAACTTGGGTTCAAAGGCCGTAAACCAGGGGTATCCTAGTATGACTTCGTCGTTTCCTAAATCCGTGATAAGGAATCGAAGGTTTTGGGTTTTTCCCCCGGTTTTGACGGTGAGGTCGGTGAAAGATGTAATCTCTCCTCCTTGGTTGTGGGTTCCATCTACGTTCCATATTTTGATGGAGTGTTCGGTGGGTAGCCAGGCTATTTGGAGTCGTTTCAGAAGGTTTGCGCTTATGAAGTTGTCCGTTGCGCCCGAGTCTACCAACACGTTTCGTTCGGCCGTTGCGTGAGCAGATTTGAAAAGCACTGGAATTCGCATAGATCGGAATCTGCTATTGTACATGCTAAGTTTTAATGCTCTAGCCCAGGCCGCCGGGTTCAAGCGTTCAGAAAATCCTTCTTTTGTCCGAAGAGTTTATCCACCATTAATTCTCGTACTTCAGGGGTTTGGGCGAACAAGGCCGCTACCTGAGCATCGGCTTGTTCCTCATTAGAAAGGGGACGTGATGCGGTCATCGAGATAGTGGCGGTGGTTGGAGTAGGGTCCGTCGTTCCCGCTGTTTTGATGGTAG
Organism: Lactarius indigo; assembly: GCA_025766275.1. Lineage (NCBI taxonomy): Eukaryota > Fungi > Basidiomycota > Agaricomycetes > Russulales > Russulaceae > Lactarius > Lactarius indigo. Next base: position 79,505 of record JAFKAC010000177.1, on the reverse strand, counting down.
TAGTGGTTTTTTGAGGACAAAATCTGGAGATGTGTCCTTGTCCTCAGCATCGGAAGCATCTTCCTTCTTTCTGGAGTAGCTTCTTTTCGTCCTCCGTCATTGCTGCCCTGGCGCGAGTTCTGCTGACGTCCATTGCATTTGGGTCCCTGGTTTTGTTGAGAGCGTTCAGCCATTGGTCGCGAGAGGCTCCTCCTTTTTTGTCTGTTCTTCCTTTGGTGAGCCTATCTTTGAGGAGGAGATATTCCGCTTGCTAAAGCGTAACCGCCGTTTTCCAATCGTCCCAATCTACGGGGTGGTGGAACTTGATTGCGTTTATGACTAGCGCGTTTGGGAGGCCTTTCTGGAAAATTTCCAGAGTAGTGGCCTCGTCTTTGTTGTATCCTGCTTTATTGGCCAAGTTAGAAAACTTGGCTATGTAGGTGTCGATGTCCTCTTTGTCCATTCGTAAGTTTTGAATGGCGTGGCGGGCTTTTTGCTGTTGGGTAGTATCGGTGTATGCCTGGATGAACCGGGTTTCGATAGTGTTCCATAGATTTTCGGCGTTTAGGGCTACTCCTCCCGCCAATTGGTCGGCTAACCACTGTATCTGTTCTTCGACCCAGTCGTCTACTAATGGCCCTCGGATATACGAGAGGAGGGTCATAGCACGTGAATAAGGGAGGGTCAATTGTTGGACATTCGGGTTCATCCCTCGGTAGAGTGCGAAGGCGTTTAGGAACGCTCTGCTGGCTTCTCGGTCCCCAGTGAATTCTGGTGGGGGGTTTCCTCCGAGTCGTCCGTTTGGTGGGGGGGGTCCTCCAGCAGCGGGGCCTGCTGCTGCTCCGCCGCCTCCACCTCCAGGCGCGCCGCCTCCGCCTCCAGGCGCACCGCCTCCACCTCCAGGCGCACCGCCTCCACCTCCAGGCGCACCGCCTCCATGATGGCTTCCTGTGCCTCCCGTAGTGCCTCCTCCGCTTGCCGACATACTTCCTCCCACAAGATGTCCTCCACTACCTGCAGGATTCGCTGTCGAGGACCCTGCGGCTGGTTGTGAGGAGGTGAGGGTGGTGGAGAGTTGGGTGGTGGACATGTTGGCATACGATGCGAAGTCCACAGGTCGTTGTATGGTAGGCGTGAGTGTTGGGTTGTCTAGGTCGGGTTCGGAGGATGGTTCTTCGATGTCGGAGTCGGCTTCGATGGCGCTGATCTGTCCTTTCCCTGGTCCTAGGCCTAGGTGTGCAGGGACGGGTTTATAGGAGTACCAGGAGTGCTTTGAATCGGAGTAGGCAACATAGGCCCAGATGTGTTGATCTTCAATGTACTCGATTGGTTCGTATGTGAGCTTATCAGGGTCGTAGACGTAGTACCCTTCGTTGTGTGGAGTGTTTCTCCAGAGAGCGGTTCCTTTGATAGAAGGTCTGAGGTCGTCGTAAGGATGCCGCTCCAGGTACTCTTTGACGAACTGTGTTCGGCTTCGGCTGGTGAGAGCCACTGTGGAGACTAGACTTAATGTAACGCCACTACAGGGGCGTTGGGTACGACCTGTACTAAGTCAGTCTGTCACTTGGTAGTCAAAGCTCAAAGGCTCGACTTCAGTAAGAATGATGCACAAGAGTCACAAGGACGCACGTCACTTGGACTGTAGAGGAGGGCTAAGACTCGAAGGCCTAGCGAAGACGAGGGTCGGGGAACAAGGAGACTCCGCGTAGACGAGTGTAGTATTACACAAGAAGTCTAGTCTACCGTACAAGCTAGGTATGACTAGGATTAAATAGAGATCGCACTGTATGGTCGTTACAAACAGATGGCGCCATCGCCAACTCGAGGAAGAAAGGAAGGGACACATAGGGAACAAAGCAAGGCTGTATCAAGGATAAGGGAGAATCACGCGGGATCGCGCGTGAGAGGGAACAGGTCGGAAACTAGCACATGTCAAGCTTTATCGGAAGATAACATCGATAAGCAGGTCACGTGATGGAGACCGAATAATTGTAATGTCCGCGTAATCGTACAGGGCTCGTATCGTGTGGGAAGGGGGAATAATAATAAAGAAAGAGACGAGTCCAAGAGAATCGTAACAGTACAGGCATCCAGGACGCCCCCCACACACACAGGCTCTTTCTGGACTGCACAGTCCAGTTGGATGAGATATGACACACATAATGCACTCAAGGAAGAGACTTCGAGAGTCGGGATGTGATGTGTGCACTGGCGTCCAGGACGCCACTCACACACACTGGCTCTATTCTAGGCCACACAGTCCTGTTGGATAATATATGACATGCATAGCACAGTCAAGGAAGAACCTTGACGGTTGAGACATGAAGTGTGCACAGGAATCCAGGACGCCACCCACACACGCTTGGCTCTTTCTGACCGTGAAGTCCTGTTGGACAAGATATAACATGCATCACCGGTGTGTATGCATGGTGTCCTGGATGCTTGTGCATACATCATGTCCTGATTTTCAAAGTTCTATTCTATGAATGTGTCACGCGTGTCATGTCTTGTCCAACTGGACTGCATGGTCTGGAAAAGCCAGTGTGTGTGAGTGGCGTCCTGGACGCCTATGCACACTCCACATCCTGACCACCGAAGTCTCTTCCTTCCAGTGTGTCATGTGTTGTATCTTGTTCAACAGGACTACTATGTGGGTCTAAAAGAGCTGGCATGTGTGAGCGGCATCCTGGACACCTGTGCACACTTAAGTCTCACGTCTTGACTCTTGAGGTCGAGCAGATCACGAGTTTACAAAGGAGACAAGCTTGGAGCTCCGTGTTGAGCGTGCCACTGCAAATGTGTGTGACTAGCGAGCTGAGAGAAAGGGTCAAATTTGAAGGTGACACAGTGATGGATATAATTTTATGCATGTGCATGATACTCTTCTACGATTTCTATTTCCATATCTGATCCCCCCTCATCATCAGCACTCACATGTTCTCGGTTCTCTTCCACTATTTCTATGTCCGAATCCGATCCCCAGTCAGAGTCATCGGAATGTGCCACAAATTCATCAGAATTTGCTACACACTCATCAGAGTTGTCCTTGGAGTTGTTCCCAAACAACCAAACCCGATTGGCATCCTGCACTAGGGTCTGATTGAGTGCGATTCGTACCACAGGTTTGTTGTCATCAAATGGGAGGTGCGTCCATTGCGGTCCCGTCACCTTCTTTGTGTTCCATACTCGATCTGTGTCTGTCAATGGGAGCCATTGGAAGGTCCTGAATTCTTTCCAAATCGATCTGCGGACAATTTTGGAATCATCCTCAGTCAACCTCTCCATCAGAGTGTTCCACAATTGAAAGTATAGCATATACGGGAAGTTTTGGAAGCGTGTTGGGGGCACAAATCCCTTTGATGGGAAAAACCTTCTGAACTGGAGGTTCTCCCAGTCCTTGGGACTCACGACCTTGACTACCACTCGAGAGAACAGCCTCCAAAGGTCGGTGTTCTTGAAGATCTTGGTGGTTGCTTCTTTCCGCTCTTCATTTGTCATGAGTAGATGGCTTGATTCACGGTTGGACCTGCGATTGGGTGCATTTTCGAGGAGATCGTAAGGGAACTGCCTCCAGATCCGTGCGATGATATCGTCGATGCTTTCTGAGCCACCCTGACCTTCATCCGTCTGATCTACATCCAGAGGGGCAATATCAGGACCGGCCTCTTGAGGCAGGGGCATCATGGCAATGCCTTGATCACTGAGGGTCCTATCTTGAGCTTTCAACTCTTCATCAGCCACGACATGCCGTATGTCTACAGGATGCTTCCGACGGTTTTGAATGCGGTTTTTGTTCCTCTCCTGTGAATTACCGTGCCAGGACTTGACATTGAATCTGATGTTGAAGTCTTGCTCATCGGCGATGCCATACAGCCAGCAAATGGAATCCATGGCAATACTGTCACCTCCTCCCATTCGCAGAGCAACTCCTTGCTGTAGTGTGATGCCTGAGATGAAATAGAGACCATGGGCCAGCATAATGGGCACCGGGTCAGAATCCTCATGAGGCTCCGTTTCGTAGAGGTTCCAGCAACAAGTTCGTGTGAGCTCTGTCTCCGCTCGCCCTTCTGCTGGACGGTAGTTGATGGCATTCAACATGTAGATGAGGATGGCACCAAGGGTGAGTGACGAGCGCATCGGTCTGTATCGGACTGGTGTCTCCATCAACATACCCAGTGCAGTATATATTGCACCCATGCAAAAATATTTGAAGTGCCTAGATATCATATGAGGATGACCATGCATAAATTGACGGAAGATCTCACCACCACATAATTGGCGACAATGTGTAAGTCCACCCTGCGATAATGTCCTCAGGTGCACTTCTAAGAGCATCTTGGGCGAGTACCAATGGGACGCGAATTTCGAGACGAGCGCAACCTTCTTGGGGTTTCTGGCCCATGCTACCAGCACAAGCCTTGTATGTCTCCGACATTTTTTCGAGCTGGTCTACCAGCTTCTCGAGCATCTTCGGGAAGAGCTCCTTGCACCTCCGGCGCCTCCAGATACCTTGGTGGAGCTGATATGTTGGGCATTTGTCTGTGGTGTAGACATTGATGTAGTTGATGTCATTCCTCCCCCCGAATGGGCCAGGTTCGCAACGGAAGCCCGCAAAGTCATCCAGTTGGGAGACATTGTCGAGATGGAACGTCTTTCGTCTCTGCAATGCCGCTATCTCTGCATCGCTCAACAAAGGCATCAGGTACCTGAGAATTGCTGGGTGGCAGTGTCTTGACCATTGAACGACCATTCCCGGATCATAGACCTCCAGTCCAACGTCGACAAGCCAGTTATCTTGGTCAATACGTGCTGTATCCACATGCTCAAAGAATGTATTGAAGGCTTCTTCAGGAAGTGTTCCTTCGTCATCATGAGCAGTACCACCTTTGAGCCCTCTAAGTTCATGTCCGAAATATGCCATCTCAAATTCGGGGATGTCGTCCAGACGATTTGTCAGAGCCGTACAAAACTCTACGAGGAAGATAGGAGGGACCGCCAAAGAGCCAAGGTGTCGACGGCCAGCAGTATCCTGTGATTGTACCATGGCACTGTGATAGTTGACAGGCCAATGGCTCGCCTGGGTTGGTATGACCTCCATGACTGCAGGCCGGATGCAGTCATCATAGAGTTTTGCGAGTTGCTCCTGGCGCAGGCATGGCATCACAGATGCACTGTACAGACTTGGGAAGAATATCCTTGTGAGATGCCTACTCCCGACAGTACCGAAGGCACAATTAGGGATTTTCTCGAGGGGGGCATAGGTCACCTTTCCCTGAGAATCGATGGAGTAAGGACAAAGTACAACTATGTTACCAAGGATATACAGTACTCACATCTGGTAAAAAAATTGGACCTTTGACATGGTTTGGTTTCGTAAGGGTGTCCCTAAAACTTGCAACTGGAAAAACATTGAATGGACTCGTGTAAGGCAAGTTGCGAGTAACCCCAATGGCAGAATCAAAGTCTCTTGTGAAACGTGGTATAGCCGGGGGATGGAGCCCTTGTCTAACATTGATGGAGGCACGGTGTGGTACTTGATCAATGAGGAATCGACCACAGAGAGCAGTGTTAATGTATTCCATTGGCTTGCGTGATGCAGCATCTTCCATCAAGATGGTGAACTCTTCGAGGGTGAACTGCTCGGTGGGCAATGTGTTGTGTGGGAAGGCCATTTTTCGAATAGATTACGAAGGAGGAATGCCTGAGGGAAACCTGAGAGGTGCTCAAATGGGGGGAAAGAAGATGCAATGAGGTCGCTGACTGTCAAAGACTTTATAAACCATGGGGGTATGTGGGCAGTTGTTTTTTTCACAGTGCTTTTTAGGTATAGGCCGTGACCAGGAGGGTCATTGCCAAGATGGGTTAGATAGAACGTAGTTTACTTGACATAAATTTGCAAAATATGTTAGAGTACCTAGGTAGTTATAGAGTCATATGCGGGATGTGTGAGCTCATCGGTACGTTCTACTTGATCTGCCACAAGGTGTGTGGAAATAAGCAAACCAATGTTGGCCTGGCTGAGTAATCGATTTGTCTAGTAAGCCACTATGGTTATCCTGTGGGGGCACACATGGACCCATTCCGGCCTGTGTAAGTTAGTCCAGTTGGACAAGGCACGACACATAGTTTAACACAGGGAAGGGATCTTGAGAGTCAGGACGTGATGTGTGTACAGGCGTCCAGGACGCCACACACATACACACAGACCAGCTCTATCCAGTACACATAGTCCAGGTTTGGTCCAGTGACAAGACATGACATATATGACATACTGGATGTTTGAGAGTCAGAGCGTGATGCATGTATGGGCGTCCAGGACGCCACGCACATACACACAGACCAGCTCTATCCAGTACACATAGTCCAGGTTTGGTCCAGTGACAAGACATGACATATATGACATACTGGATGTTTGAAAGTGAGGACGTGATGCGTGTACGGGCGTCCAGGACGCCACACACATACACACAGACCAGCTCTATCCAGTACGCATAGTCCAGGTTTGGTCCAGTGACAAGACATGACATATATGACATACTGGATGTTTGAAAGTGAGGACGTGATGCGTGTACGGGCATCCAGGACGCCACACACATACACACAGACCAGCTCTATCCAGTACACATAGTCCAGGTTTGGTCCAGTGACAAGACATGACATATATGACATACTGGATGTTTGAGAGTCAGAGCGTGATGCGTGTACGGGCGTCCAGGACGCCACGCACATACACACAGACCAGCTCTTTCCAGTACACATAGTCCAGGTTTGGTCCAGTGACAAGACATGACATATATGACATACTGGATGTTTGAGAGTCAGGATGTAATGTGTGCACAGGCGTCCAAGACGCCACATACACACACACACAGACCAGCTCTTTCCAGTACACATAGTCCAGGTTTGGTCCAGTGACAAGACAAGACATACATAACCCAGGTGGAAGTGTAGTGCGTGTGGGTCGTTGCCTGGTCTGAGCAGGATGGCGGCAGCGCCGACCTTCCCTTCATGTGCCGAGCCATCTGAGTAGAATTTGATTTCCTTGCTCCCTTCTTTGTCAGCTTTCTTGGATGTTTCTTTGTTGCTCACTATTTCAATGCTCAATGGTCTCCTGTGTGCCGTTGCTGGGTTTGTTCCTATGGCCGGAATTGTTTCGAATTCGTTTGGCTTGATGTTGAACGTTTGCATGAGGTCGTGAAGGGGGACTTGTGTCTCTTGATGTTCTTGTTTGTGGCTTTTCTTGTGGGTTTGTAAAGGGGGTGCTCCAGAGGTAGCGTTGCGATGCGGGATGTTTCCCTGAAGAGATGTTTTTCTATTTTGAGCTGCATCGGGATGGTGTCTGCATGTGCGTTAAGCGTGTCAGTTGGAGAGGTGCGAAGCCCGCCTGTGATGGCTAGGCTGCCGTCTCTTTGTACGGAGTTCAGCTTGTTTCTTCGTCTTTTTATCTTCCCAATTTCACTTGATGTTTCGTTCTTTGCGGCGTGACTTCCCCATACGTCAACCGTGTATAACGTCCTTGGTATTGCGACTCCAATGTAGAGTTGATGCGCGCGGTTCGGGATGATACCACAGCTTGGTGCCGCTGCAAGGATCAGTACTTTACTACACTTGCCTGACACATACAGACACCCCAGCCACCTCAGTATCAATACCAACGCCACCAAGCCTCGCCGTCACCTACTAGCACGCGTTGGCTCCTCATATAAGCACTTCTAATATGTACTTTGCTTGTTATATAAGACCTCGAGCCTGATTTCACATTGGTATTGGCCTTCGGACTGATACTATCCCATTCTCAAACGTGTGAGCTGCCTCTGAACGGAATCGTACCATTTTACTACCGCATGACCTACTGTATCGATTATCGTCTCTGTTATCCTCTGTCAACGTCTTTCCCTTGGGTTGACTTCTTCATACTTATACTCCCTACACCCCTACACCTTGATGAGTTTCTTGCAAGGCTCCGGAGCGGTCTCAAGGCCCCAAGACCTGGGACAGACCTAACAGGCCATTTGATGTCGATTGACTGACTTCTCCGACCACAGCTCTTGGCACTATCAAGAGCCCTGTAGTGAGTCCCTCTTCTTGATGCCACTCTCCATGGACTCGTGTCTTGACTTCTTTCAATCTGGCTGAATTTCAACGATCTCACCCACTCGAACCAACCTGAACCCTGGCTTCTTCTAGGACCTGTATACGTACACAAACTGCCTGCACTTCCAAGTTGCACATGTGAGTTCCAAATGGCGATGCCAGTGCGATTCGTGCTTGCAGTAATACACATAGCTCATGGCTGGCTAGGTTAAACTGTCATTTTGCATCTCCTAGTTACTTTCCCGCACCGCACTGGCGGACCAGACATTCCCGCACTCCGGCCAGTATACCTTCCCCTTGTCTTGTGACCCCGCTGGGTTTCTCCCTGGCCTCCACTACACATTGAGATCTACATCTCTGTTTGACAGTGTAAAAACTTCTTGTATCTACACCTATTAAGTCAGCAAATATTAGTTCCTTTTCCCTCAGGGCTTAGAGCTCTGTAGGGCAAGTTCGTCTTGTTCTCATCGTCCCCCAGTGTGCCGCACCTTCGCGCGCCCTCAGTTCCTTTGGAGCGACACGTCTCTGATTCAAACAAACCACTATACGAAGTTACGAGCCCCGCAAAGGCCTGCACGACCTGAAACATGGCTTCACGCCCCCCCCTCCAGAACCCAATGTATCCCTAGGCTGCACATAGAAGTGCCCATTGGCAGTTTAGGGTATCAGTAGGGCATTTTCCAGCAGATAAGATCCTGAAAACATGTAAGCACAGTAGGCAATTGAGTAAGATTGTTGTATACAGAGATTGTCATCAAATACAGTGATTACTGCGAAGATTATTCAGTTCAAATATAGTTATACAGAGCGATGGCACTACATTGGGTTCTGTGCCACAATGCACATGAAAGATGTGTAGAGAACTATGAGTCAGTGAGAGCGGGAAAAGCTCTGTGCACACAAGACGGGGATGCGAAAAGTGACTGTAAGAAAGTAAAGAGGGCGAGAAAGCGTGCACTACAGACCTTTGTGATGGTGCCTTTGACCAAGACTGACCCTGACAAGCTTTGCAGTCATTCAAGAAGAGCAAGTGAGACCAAGAGTAAGTACGATGTGGGGAATTATGTCCTTTATTGAGCACAAAAGCTGAGCCTTATACACATCGAGTACATGTAAGGGTGAGCAGAGCAATTTCAAAATGCCAAGTTGGCCAGTATGAGGCGAAGCGAGGGACGAGCAGTACCTTAGAGTATTGTCTTTGAGTGAACGGGCGAAGTGGCACATCCTCATTCCTCTCTTGCGTGCTGCCACCTGTCTGCCCACCTTTTCAACTGGTCTGAAGAACCTGGATCCTATCTTTTTTAGAGAGAGAACAGCCCTTTCTTCTGAAATACTATTCCATCGACAAGTGTTGGGGCGGATAATACTTCTCGAGATAAACAAAGGTCGACGCCCACCAGGCTTCGTTCCACTCACTGAAGAGGCCGCTCAGCTACTGAGAGAGGTGCGGGCGAGATGGCTCGCCTGAAATCCCAACTCCTGTAGAACCAAGTCGGCAAAGAGGAGCTAGACCGGCTAGTGCTGGGAGAGAAGGCTGCTCGCATGTCCCTGCATGACAGAGAGACTGTGGAACAGCGCAACTGGCCAAACTTATCCTGACAGTCGCTGTTTGCGCTGCCGACGTGCACTGCCACTCCCTCTCCCGCCACCGGGCATGCTCCGTGTGTCGCTCACTGTTTGCGCTGCCCAAATGGTGCTGCCGTCTTCCTCTCACCGCTGGCCTTTGCCCCGCGACGCTCACCGTTTGCCCTGTCCTTCCGTGTCTTTGGTTTCGTTGACGGAGTCTGTTCGCTGGTGCACCACTCCCAGGATCGGGCGAACGGTGCCACCTATTACAGTCAAAAAGCGCCCCAAGGCCAGCACGCCTGGGGACCCAGAAGCATGACACTACTCTACAGTGACGTGCGTGTCATGAGACAAGTTGGACGGCGTACATGAGTGGTGGCACTCCCGGGGACTCGGACAGATGGTGCTACCTACCACGATCAAAGGGCAGGCACAAGTCCGGCGCACCCGGGATGGCACTACTCCACAGTGGCCTCTGCATGTCGTGAGATGGGTCGAAGGTGTTGATAAGTGACCCTTGCGCACTTAGCGGCTCATACGGACCGGACTTGCAGCATGGACTGCTGTAGATTAGATATACAGGACTTATAGATTAGATACCTTTTGATCTGTACAATCTATTACTTATCATTGCGTCACCTATGACATCATGTACTATGACATCATACGGACTTCTCTGGACTTGTCATTGTACTACGTCTTTGTTCTTTCTTTAGATATATCTTTATTGTGATATCATTATGATGTCATCCTGGTCTGGACACTTCTTGTTCTATACGCCTTGTTCTTCATATGCACACTCCTTTGTCCTGTTGTAGAACAATGCGCTCCTTGTATTCTGTGACCTATAGTTACTTTCCTTGTATTAGTGTCACACCTCTGTACAGTATAAGTAGACTGCTTGTACGCCCTGGTCCACATCAGTTCTCTCACTGCTGTGTGCCAGGTATGTTCTCCCTCTCCAATGTATTATCAGTTCTCTCACTGCTGTGTGCCAGACACCTTGCTTTACCCTGCTAGACTTTCCTGTTGCTGCTTCCAGCCACCCAGCTTGTCTCACCACAGAACACTTTGTCCCTCTGTGAGTAAGCTATCTATGTGTGCTGTTCATCAGGTTATGGGCCCTGGTGCCCTAGCCACTCCACTTGGCTGGTCACTGTCTTCCTAGGAGGACACACCAGGCTAAGGTCTGTCTGGGGCCTTACCAGCCTTGCCCAAGGCAGAGAGCAGTGGGGCGCCACTTGTCTCTGCTAAGGAACCTCCTGTGTATGTACTGCCCAGTAGTCCTACTTTCACCCCTACTGTTTTCCTAGCCCCTGCGCTATGCGCAAGGAGACTGGGTCTGGTAGCCCCTTAACTTCAAAATATCCAGGCGTGCATGGCCCACTGGGCTGTGTATTGTGGAGCTTAGCGCCAGCTGTCTCTGGTGCTCCACACTGGGCGCAGGATCTCCTCACCATGGGAGTGTAAAACCTGGTTCAGGCTCTGGGGGGTGTTCACCTTATGGTGTTCTGCAACCAGATACCTGCCTTGTAGCGGCAATGGGAAAGGATTCAGTAAAGCCACTTGTGGCGATGAGGCAACCAACAGGCCGAGGAGGCTGAGGTAGACAGCCTTGGGCTCTGAAAGCAATCCCTTCACCTTCCCCCTGACGCAAACCATTTGAGCTGTGTCTTAGACACATCCTGGCTGGCAGCTAGCTCATGGTATGGCAAAGGGACTCTCTCAACCTGGGCCTAGCCCTTGTATCACTGGCATACTATCAGGAGGCAGGACGCGTTAGCGTTCTGGCCTTACAGAATCACAGACAGGAGTGGTACCCCCTCTATCTTTATGTCTTGCAACTATGAAGCACTATCGCTGACTGCTCCTCGGCGATAGATAAATCATCCCAATGTCTGGTTCTTCATCTACCCCTGCTGCTGGTGCTGGTGCTCCTCCCAGCCCCACCGGTGGCTCTGCAGGAGGCTCACTCCCTCCTCCTTCTGGGTCCACACCCTCCACACGTCTCTCTCAGGCCCACAGTGCCAACTTTGGCATGCCATCTGGCATCCACCTCACCCAGTTTGACGGCACTGGCTGGAACGAATGGTCTGGGACCATTGAGGCTATCCTCACGCTGCATGAGGCTGAAGATGTGTTCACCTTGGACACACCCCCATCTGGTATCACTACCGATGAGTGGGACTCAGTCCAGCGTCGTTCCAAGGCGTACCTCCGCCTCTACCTCAAGCCAGATGTCTACTCCCTTGTGGCCGACAATATTGTCTATGCCACCTTCAAGGCGAAGTGGGACAAGTTGAGAGACGTATATGCTGGTGCCTCGGGCAGCACCACCATCTTTAATTTATGGATCCAGTTAACACAAGCCCGCCTCGACGACTCCGCACCCATGGCCTCTCAATTGGCCAAGCTCAATGAGCTGAGGGTTGCCCTTTCCAACGCACAGATGGGTGTCACTGACACCCAATTCTGTCTCATTCTCCTCCACGCACTGCCGCCCTCTTATGAGGTGTTGGCTTCTACTATCCTAGCCAGTGGGGCCCCATCCGCACTCAAGCACGCTGAGATCATAGCGCGCATAGTGTCGGAAGAAGCTCGCCGCTCTGGGCCCTCTGGCTCCTCCCTCAACAAGGTGGCCCCTGTCAAGCCGACGGGCAAGAAGGGCAAGAAGGACCACTCCGGTCTTACTTGCCACTACTGCAACAAAAAGGGCCATATCAAGCCTGACTGCAGGAGGAGGAAGAAGGATGAGGCTGACGCAAAGGAGAAAGAGAAAGCAGGCAACAAGGCTGCCAATAGTCACATTCTTGTACCTACCACCGCCTCCATTAAGGAAGTCGAAGAGCCCGCCATAGACTGGGCCTCTGAATCAATTGGTGTTGCCTTGTATGCTGCCTCGCGTGTGCGTTGGATGATGGACAGTGGTGCTACACACCACATCACACCACATCGGTCTGACTTCAAGGACTACACCCCAACTAAAGGCACTGTACGCCTGGGTGATAAGTCCACCATAGACCAAGTGGGTGTCGGGTCTGTCGTTTTTACTACGAGCCAGGGTATCTCTATCACCCTAAGCAATGTGCTACACCTACCACAGGTGAAGACGCGCTTCTTGTCGACGCGCGCCCTAGCACAAAAAGGTGCTGAGATTGCCTTTGATAGTGGCTCATTTAAAATATCTATCAACCAAAAGTGTGTGGCCAAAGGCTACCTTGAGGACAACCTTTACTGGTTGGACACAGCCAGCGTCGGCCTCAACGCCCACACAAAATCAAGTGCTGCCACACTTGATATCTGGCATCAACGCATGGGACACATCTCCCCTGCGGCGCTGAAGGCGCATGGTCCCTCTGCCACTACTGGCATGGACATAGATAGCTCTACCACGACACACACAGTCTGCCGTGGGTGCGAGATGGGCAAGTCCACTCGCCAACCCTTTTCTGCGTCCTCTAACAAAAGGACAACTCGTCAATTTGAGATTGTGCACAGTGACCTCGCCGGTCCTATGCAGACTCAGTCCCTGCAAGGCTCGACGTACACAGCCACCTTCATAGACGACCACACTAAGTTCACTGTGGTCCACTTCCTTAAGTCGAAGGACCAGTTTGCTAAGTCGCTGCAGATGTATTTGGCTTGGGGTGAAACCCAGTCTGGCCATAAACTGCGCGCTCTGCACTCTGACCGCGGTGGCGAATACATGTCGAGTGTCACGCAGGACATTCTTAAGCAGAAAGGGATAGAGCATCACCTCACGATGCCGGGTTCACCACAGTCTAACGGAAAAGCCGAGCGGTTTAACCGCACCATTATGGATAAGGCAATGTCCATGCTTCACACAGCTGGCATGTCTAAAGGCTTCTGGGAGCATGCGGTGTGCGCAGCTGTGCACATCTATAACCGCTCTCCAGTCTGTGGGCTTAAGTGGCGCACTCCTTATGAGCTCTGGCACTCTGGCAAAGTGCCCGATGTCTCACATCTTCGTGTCTTCGGATGCAAGGGGTACATGCATGTACCCGCTGATAAGCGTCGCAAACTGGATGCGAAGGCCATTGAGGTCACGCTTATTGGGTTTGAGCCCGAATCTAAGGGCTATAAGCTCTGGGACCGCTCAACCCGCTCTGTTCGAGTGTCCAGGGATGTGACATTCGATGAGAGTAGCTTCCTGTCCCTTCAGGGTGTTGAGACACACCCCACACCTTCACCACCAGTCATGCCTAGCACAACAGTGACTGCCGTGCCTCACCCGCCGGCGTTACCACCAATGCGAGCCCCCTCCCCTGCACACTCCAGTAGTAGTGAGGAGGAGGATGTCGAAAAGCTCCTAGACCCCCCACAAATCCAACCACGCCCAACCACTCCACCACCTGCTCTGCCAGCTCCGCCCACCACACCTAAGCGTGAGCAAGCCACTCCCACTTCACCCCCGCCACGTCCTAGTGCAACGCGCATTATGCGCCATGTCCCTCCTCCCTCACCAGAAATGCCTGGGGGATTTGAGGATCGTGCACAGCGTAGTCAGCTGTTGCGCGAAATGGACAATGCACCAAGGCGCACTGCTCGTGTCCCTGTGCCTAATCCGCGTTACTTCAATGCGGACAATGCGGCATGGCGCGGCAGGCGTCTGGGGTATGCGGAGTTATTGGCTGCTGCCTTTGTAGGCCGAGACCCTGCAACTTATGCAGAGGCCATGCGGTCTGCAGCTGCAGATGAGTGGACCAAGGCGTGTCAGTATGAAATGGACGCCCTAGCTAAAAATGGGACTTGGGAGTTAGTGGATCTCCCGCCTAATCGCAAGGCAGTAAAATCCAAATGGGTCTTTAAGCTCAAAGCGGATGGCCGCTACAGAGCTCGCTTGGTGGCTAAGGGATTCACGCAGATCCCTGGCGTAGATTTTGATGAAACCTTCTCTCCCGTCGCACGATTTGAGTCGCTATGTTTACTTCTGGCGTTGGCCGTGCTGGAGGACTGGCACATCCATCAGATGGATGTTAAGTCTGCTTTTCTCAATGGCGTGCTTGACGAGGAGATATACATGGAGCAGCCACAAGGTTTCACTGTCACTGGCTCTGAGACGAAGGTGTGTCGCCTGGTCAAGGCGATCTATGGTCTCAAACAGGCCTCCCGCGCATGGAACTTGCAATTCCATGGAGTGCTCACTGCACTCGGCTTTAAGCGGACGTTTGCTGATGCTGGCATATATGTGATGCCTCAACGGGAGGGGTATGATCCACTCTTCGTTATTGTCTACGTTGATGACATCACCATACTGGGTCCCTCGCTGAGTGGTATCAAGCGTTTGAAGTCGGACTTGTCTGAATGCTATGAGATGACAGATCTCGGGGAGATAGAGTCTTATCTTGGTATGCGCATTGTGCGCGACCGCTCCCTCAGGCGCATTGAAATAGATCAGTCTGGCTATATCAAGGATGTCCTTGAACGCTTTGGCATGTCTGATGCCACACCACACAACACACCCTTGCCCGCTGGTGCTGACGAGCACTTGGTTAAATATACGTCACAGGCAACTGCCTCAGATATTTCCCACTACCAGTCCTTAATTGGGAGTCTGCTTTATGTGCAGATTGGCACTAGGCCAGATATCTCTTTCGCTGTGTCACGTTTGGCGCAGTACGCAGCGAATCCTTCACCACAACATCTGCGACTTGCGCAGTATGTCCTGTCCTACTTAGTGGGAACTATGGATATGCGTATTGTCTATGATGGCGCCAATGGCGATGGCCTTCATGGCTACACTGATTCCAGTCTGGCTGATCAGACTGATGACCGCCACTCCACCTCTGGTTATGTGTTCCTACTAGCTAACGGTGCAATAAGCTGGTCTTCGCGCAAGCAAAAGACTGTTGCCCAAAACACAACGGAAGCGGAATACATGGCCATGACCGACGCGGCTAACCAGGCTGCGTGGTATCAGAGCTTCCTCACGGAACTCGGGTACGAGGTCGACGACCCCATCCCACTTCATGGTGACAATAAGGGTGCCATTGACTTGGCCTTGAACCCTGTCACTGGGAGACGGTCTAAGCACATTGCCATACGGCATCATGTCATTCGGGAGTACATCAAAAAGGGGACCATCACCCTCATTAGAACTCCTACTGTGGATATGGTTGCGGACGGCTTCACAAAGTCACTACCGCGTGTCCTGCTACAGAAGCACAACGATGACATGGGACTTGTGTGTACTTAGATTGTAGATCACGGGGAGATGTTGATAAGTGACCCTTGCGCACTTAGCGGCTCATACGGACCGGACTTGCAGCATGGACTGCTGTAGATTAGATATACAGGACTTATAGATTAGATACCTTTTGATCTGTACAATCTATTACTTATCATTGCGTCACCTATGACATCATGTACTATGACATCATACGGACTTCTCTGGACTTGTCATTGTACTACGTCTTTGTTCTTTCTTTAGATATATCTTTATTGTGATATCATTATGATGTCATCCTGGTCTGGACACTTCTTGTTCTATACGCCTTGTTCTTCATATGCACACTCCTTTGTCCTGTTGTAGAACAATGCGCTCCTTGTATTCTGTGACCTATAGTTACTTTCCTTGTATTAGTGTCACACCTCTGTACAGTATAAGTAGACTGCTTGTACGCCCTGGTCCACATCAGTTCTCTCACTGCTGTGTGCCAGGTATGTTCTCCCTCTCCAATGTATTATCAGTTCTCTCACTGCTGTGTGCCAGACACCTTGCTTTACCCTGCTAGACTTTCCTGTTGCTGCTTCCAGCCACCCAGCTTGTCTCACCACAGAACACTTTGTCCCTCTGTGAGTAAGCTATCTATGTGTGCTGTTCATCAGAAGGGTGCATGCGAGTGGCGCAGCACTCTTAGGGACTCGAGTAGACAAGTGGCAGTACTCCCGAGGACTCTGACAGATGGTGCTACCTATTGCGGTTGATGGGCACATGCAAGTCCGACATGCCCAGGGCTCGGATAATTGGCACTACTCTACAGTTGCGTGCGAGTCGCGAGACGGGTCGAACGATGCACGCGAATGGCGGCACCTATGAGGACTCGAACGGGTGACGCTACCTACCGCGGTCGAAGGGCACACCCGAGCCCGGCAAGCATCGGCTTACGCCACTCTACAGTGGCCTCTGCGTGTCGCGAGATACGCAGAACAGCACACGCAAGTGGCGGCGGCACTCCTGGGGGCTCAGACGAACGATGCTACCTTCACGTCAGGTGGTATGCGGAGGTGTGCGCCCCGAATAGTCATAGTGTGCCGGTTGGAGCTAGCTCGCCAACAGAGATGAGGGGTGGTGCGAACACAGGGAGGCGCGCACTCTGGATAAAAATATCTAGAGTACAGCGCGTACAGCGTGTCACGGTAGGTTCAAGTCATCCAAGCCATCCAAACCAATACTGCATGCAGTCTGGAAGCATGAACACGAATTCGTGGACATGACGACCATGTGGGATAATTATCCCCTGCAGAAGATTGGAAGGTCGTGGCGAGGGAAGACATGGTAGTAGAGGGAAAGAAAGTGAAGACGTGTCGCGTCGCGCAAATTAGCTGAATCCGTCACGCAAAGTCACGTGACCGCTGCGTCATTTCCTTTTAGGAAATGATTGCTAATCAAATTCGAAACGTTTGTACTGTTTCTTTTTTTTTTTAGAAGGGCACTTTTATTTTAGATATCTAGTTTGTCTACGTGTAGACGACTAAATACCCGTAAATAAAGTGCTAAGTAGTAGGAGATTTACCATCAGCTCTACCTAGCACACTGTGTTGCCGGGCCTAGAGGGGAACCGGTTTGTGAGGGAAAATGCGCTTACGCACATCCCCTGGTAGGGGGGATAGTGTGGGACTCAGACACAGGGCAGCCGCAGTTAGGTGCAGTGTGGTCTCCTACCCACTAAAACCTCACAGATCTCGAGCCAGTTGGGGGGGGGGGCTCTGGGTGGAAGACGTATAGAGTTTTATGGAGGCGGGCAGCTGGATAGGTGAACAATGTGTGAGTGGGAGTTCCTGAGGAGAGCGTATGCTCCTCTCTCCTAGATATTATTCATAGATAATCGTTTAACTACGCTAATATTACGATTATCTAATATGTCAATCTAGCCTCAGTTTGCCGGACTTTGTCCGTTCCGGGCCGTAGCCCAACAAGACGTGTTTCCAGGTGGCTTTGACAGTTTTGTTTTCTTCGTCAGAGGCTTCCAGGGTGTTTGTGTTGGTGAGCAGTGAGCTGACGTGTCCAGTTTGTCCTTGCTTGGATATTGTATATTCATGTTTGGTGGTGGTTGCTGTGCTGTTGTGTCGAATTGACTGACGTGTCTATTTGGCAACTGTTTGGCCAAGTTGTGCTTCTGTTTGGTGTGTTTGGTGTGTGAGTTGGACGTGGCTGGCATGGGGGGCGAGAGGCGAGTGTGCATTGAGTTCAATGTTGATGTATACCTAGTGCTACGACAGCGTGTCATTTCGCTGTGTCTTTATCAGAACCTCTATGCCAGCTCATTTGTTCCTTCCTTCTGAATCGTGTCTGTCAAAGTTCACGTCTTCTCATTTTCTCACTCTTGCCCACTCTTCTGCTGTCCCTTCTAATGTTCTTTTCCATTTCCCCACCTTATCGTGCCCATGTGCCGTAACCTTACCCCCCCTGGTAATTTGTACCTGTGTATTCATTATAAGACCCATCCGCAACCGTGACAATACATATGCGCACCATTGCCATTTTGCCACTCCATCCCACAATCAATGTCAGCTCGACGTCTTTCGGACGTAATTCTTGCCGTAGGCCCTTCTATCTGGTCTTTCCAGGCCTGGCAGCTCAGGACTCAGAATCTCGTCCCTCCCTTCGACATCAACTGTCACGTTTCGACTCGGACGGACTATTATGCATGGACCCTTACTGTACTGGTTGCAGCTACGGCGGTAAGGTAGATTAGTTGCGGACTTACGATAGGCGATTACGAGTACGATAGGAGATTGCGCGCTGATTGCTGACTGAGGACTGTGCCACTAATACTAGTAGTAGTAGTATTAGGGTTCGAGCTACTTACGCGACACGTTGGACGCTACTTTACTGTGACTCATAGCAGCGCTTGAAAGCCTGCTCGACTTGTATTTAAACTGTCTTGTGAAGACCAAGATACGCCATCTTGGTCTTCTTGAATCGTCACTTTTCTCTTCTCTTCTCTTCTCTATCTTATCTGTGAGATCCCGACTTCGCCTGCAAAGCAACGTTGTGAAGAACCTGTCGGTGTGCCTTCACGCATTCACTAAGACAGAGGCTTGGACCTTCGAGTCTTCAAGTTAACGCCTCGATATATTGCTAAGTTGTTACCACCTTCCGCGCTCAAGTCGAGCTAACGTCGTGGCGACGTTACATTAAGACCAAGATACCATCGTGGCCGTAACAACCCGAGACCAGTGGACGAGTTTTCGTCCGTATTCGATCCTGAGAAGAGGAGAACGGAACGTTCCTACGCGCTTTTTACAAGCTGCCAGTTGGAGAGAACGACAAGAAGAAACCGGCTATTTTGTAGAGTTTAACGGACCTTCAAGGTTCCGCCCAGTTGAGTTCAACTTCGACCATCTGTGTTGGGTAGAAGTTACGTGGAACCCCATAGACTCTCAGTGGGACGTTATACGACCAGCCGGACCCAGATATCGTTGCGACATCGACGCACGAGAGCTCAACAGTCGAGCAGATTGGGGACCCATTGACGGACAAGCACGAGAACACTCCACTGGAGAGGTAGTGTCAGACGAATCCGAAAGGTCGGAAGAAGACAGCGAAGGACGAGAACCGGAGCAAACCGAAACAAGCGGAGGAGCCATACAAGATTTTCTAGTAGAACGAGCTGAGTCCGCACACATTACTGAACCCGAACCCATTCACATCCGATCCCCAGCAATTATGGCCACAATGACGCGAGCCATGGAAGAAGTCGCGCTGGAAGAAGCACGAATAGTACAGGAAGGAGCGAGGGCCACCCTTATGCCCATCAATCCTGAAACAGGGGTACGCATGACTGCAGACGACGCCGCAATTTTCAGAGCAATCGGCTCTGATAGAGGAGACCCCCCATCCGGAAGACAACCGACAATGGAACTACCCCCCGGCATAGGAGGACCGGGAGACGATCCGCCACCACCACCTGGGGGAGGTATCCCGTTTGACCTACGAAGAACCGAACCGCCGAGAAGACCACCCCATGCTCCGCCTGAAGGTAGTGGGGGAGGCGGCGGTGGCGGGGGAGGCGGCGATGGTGGGGGAGGCGGCGACGGAGGAAGAATAGGGGACAGAGGACACCCCAGTGAAAAATTAACCGGCAAGCCGCCCTCTATCTTTGACGGAGACCGACTTAAGGTCGACCAGTTTCTCACACAGTGGCATGTGTATTGGGGCATGAATCTAGACGCCCCCATCATGCGCAACGACTATAGGAGATGCCTCCTATTCCTGTCCTACATCAAAGGGGGAGCAGTCAGCGAATGGGTCCTATCCTTCCTGAACTGGCTCAATCGACAAATACAACGGGGAATTAGCCCCTACACTCGAGGTTTGTGGGACGCTGTAGCAGACGGATTCAGCCAGCGTTTCGAAAATACGCTGGAAAGAGAGCAAGCACAAGCAATACTGCGGAAAGGCTACAAAATGGTGGGGGAGGACATTGACAAGTACGTCAATGACTTCGAACAATTAGCACGGAAGGCTCACTACCACCTCAACGAACCACAAACCATCGACTTGTTCACATCGGGTTTGCCCAAGGAACTGTTCAAAAACGCGTTCCAATTCAACGAGCCCGTGACGTTCGATGACTGGAAGAGGGCCGTCCTCAAGCGACAAAAGAATTACATCCACCTCAAGGCCAGGCTCAACGAGTACAAGACTACGGCAACTCAACCAAAGAAGCAGACCGGCAACGCGGGATGGGCATTGCCACAGAATTTGCCTCAAACCAACCCGTGGGCCATGGACACCTCCGCCGACCGCGCCAAAGTACGACTGGCCGGGTCCGAAGACATCGATTTCAACAAATTGCCCCATCACGATTGGCCAGCGCCACCCTTTCCCCCAAGAGGAGGCCCCGGAGCTCGAGGACGAGGGAGAGGCGGATCTAGGAGGGACCTCAGGAACGTCCTTTGCTATAACTGTCACGCACCGGGGCATCTCTCACGAAATTGCCCATACCCTCGACAGCAGAGACAATGGCAGAACCCTCCATCCAGCAGTAGGATGACGGAAACTGCCTGGCCGTCGCAATGGCCGGGATCCCCGGGACCCGTCTCTCAATACGAGCCATCGCTACCGGGGTACGCTACACCAGCACCCAGTGCAACGCCCGCACCGCAAATTAAAGCAGTAAAAACGGCGGGAGAACAGGCGAAAGAATGGCTTACACAGGTAGCCAACAGCACGGACGAGGTTAAAGACCTCATACTTCAAGACTTGTGGGGAAAGGAGGGTTTTCAGAGCGCCTGAACCCGTCAGTCTGGGTGAGGGCCTTAAAATGTAATTCTGTAATTGTGACGACACGCTACCGATCTCTGCGAATTCCAGTGACTGTCCATACGAATTACCAAACGACTGAAACAAACGCATTGGTGGACTCTGGAGCCACCGACAACTTCATCAAACCAGGGATGGCGACACGAGCTGGAATCCCCATGCAGCCCTTAGAAACGCCTCGCAAAATATGGAACATAGACAACACGGAAAATAAAGCTGGGTTAATCACTCATTATGTTAACCTCGAAGTGAAAACACACGGACAGATCAAGAAGATGACCTTCTTGGTGACCGACCTCGGCAGCGAAGACATGGTACTGGGATATCCATGGCTGAGCGCCTTCGAACCCACGATCAGTTGGGCAACCGCAACCGTGCATCCGGACATGCAGCCGGTAGTTCTGGCCACTACCGAAGAATTACTCACGACGCCCACCATACGGGCCCTAATTGTCGCAGAAAAAGAGGCAATCATTCAAGAACTAGAAGACGAATTAACATTTGCCCGTGCCACCACTTCGACAGAGCTGGCCATAGCGGCAAAGCAACAACAAACGGCAGCTGTGTTGCCCCCAGTATACGCTGAATTTGACACGCTATTTAACGAACAGGCCTCGCATCGTTTCCCCCCATCACGGCCATGGGATCACGCCATCGACTTCAAGCCATCCGCGCCAGCCGCGATCGACTGCAAGATATACCCAATGACACAACGAGAAGAAGGCGAACTAAAAGAGTTCCTTGATGAAAAGCTAAAGCAGGGGTATCTACGCCCTTCTATCTCCCCGTACGCCTCATCCTTCTTTTTCATTAAAAAGAAGGACGGAAAACTACGCCCAGTACAGGACTATCGCGTCATCAACTCCCACACAATACGGAACCAATATCCGCTACCGCTGATCCAAGACCTCATCCTGGACCTCAGCAACGCACACATCTATACGAAACTAGATATCCGGTGGGGCTACAACAACATTCGCATCCGTGACGGCGATCAGGAGAAGGCGGCATTCAAAACCAAGTTCGGTCTCTTCGAGCCCACCGTCATGTTTTTCGGCCTTACAAACTCCCCCGCGACCTTCCAAGCAATGATGAATCACATCTACCGTGACACGATTGCGAAGCACGAACGCTTGGGAACGACGATACGTGTTTATATGGACGATATTGGTATCGCCACTCATTTTGACCACGATTTGGCAGCCCACATAGCGGCGGTACGCGACGTTCTCAGCGTCACGCGGGAGAACGACCTCTTTTTCAAACTCGAGAAGTGCCTTTTCCATCAACCGCGGATGGATTACCTGGGGGTAATCCTTGAAAGGGGGGTGACCCGCATGGACCCCGTAAAAGTTCAAGGCATCAAAGATTGGCCAACGCCAACGAAAGTCAAGGATGTTCGTTCATTCCTCGGCTTTTGCAACTTTTACAGACTCTTCATCCGCGGATTCGCAAACCACGCAAAACCACTCACCAAACTAACGCGAAAGGACACAGAATGGAGGTGGACGGACGAAGAAAATAATGCGTTCGAAACCTTCAAACGCCTAGTAACGGAAGAACCAGTACTGGCGCATCCGGTCCTTCAAGACCCATTCGAGTTGGAGGTTGATGCCTCCGGATACGCGGTGGGAGCCGTACTACTACAGAAAAAATCTGACGGAAAGCGACACCCTATAGGCTACTACTCCGCCACGCTCTCAGAGGCAGAGCGAAATTACGACATTTACGACTTAGAGCTGCTCGCGATAGTCAAGGCGCTGCGGAACTGGAGACCGCTGCTCGCTGGAGCCCCGCACAAAATCAAAATATACTCGGATCACCTCAACCTTCAATATTGGAAGTCACCACAAAAGATCAGTCGACGGGTTGCTAGGGAAGTGCTCGAACTCTCGGAATATGACTTCGAGATTCACCACATCAAGGGAAAGAGTAACGGCAGAGCAGACGCACTTTCGCGACGCCCAGACTACGACCAAGGGGCGAGCGACAACAGTGAAGTCGTCGTTTTGCCCCCTGAAGTCTTCGTAAGAGCCCTCAACACCGCACGAACCTTTACGGCAAACCCAAATTTGCTGCAACCAAGACATCAACAAGACGACGAGGTAATTAAGATGTGGGTAGACCCCCATCGCCTCAAAAAAATAGAAGGGGAGTGGTACAAGGACGGCAGGTTCGTGATAACTGGACCTGCATCCACATATCGGGTGCTGATACACGACCACCATGATCTGCCGGTACACGGGCACCCCGGCATCGCGAGAACACAACGGATTCTGGAACGACATTACTGGTGGCCCCGACTACGAAGAGATGTATACGAGTACGTCCAAGGCTGTGCGGAGTGCCAAAGGAACAAGATCAACACGAGGCCCATACGGGCTGCGCTACACCCTATCACACCAGAGCTAGAAGCGACCCCCTTCCAAACAGTTGCTATAGACTTCATCACCAAGCTCCCGCTGTCGAAGGAATACGACAGCATACTGACGATCACAGATCACGACTGCAGCAAAGCCTCAGTCTTTATCCCATGCAAGGAGGAGATAACCGCAGAAGAAACGGCCGCCCTGTATGTTGCCCACATGTTTAAGCGTTTCGGATTACCTCGCAAATGTATCAGTGATCGGGACCCCCGGTTCGCGTCAAAGTTCACCAGAGAAGTATGCCGCATCTTGGGCATTCAGCAAAACATATCGACGGCGTATCATCCGCACACTGACGGGCAGTCCGAGCGCACCAATCAATGGTTGGAGCAGTATCTGCGCTTTTGGGTAAACGAGCGGCAAGATAACTGGGCCACTTATCTACCAATCGCCGAATTCGCACACAACAACTGGCCACATGAGAATACGAAACAATCACCGTTTCAACTCCTGATGGGGTACAACCCACAAGCGGACTGGACTGATAAGCCATCTCCCCTTCCTCAGGTCACAAGACGGCTAACCCAGCTAAAAGAGGCAAGAGAAGACGCCCAACGGCTCATGAAGAAGGCACAAGAGGCGTGGGTCCGTAACAAAGATACGCCCAAGTTCAAGATTGGAGACCTCGTATGGCTAGAAGGCAAACACCTCCGCACCAATCAGCCCACGGCAAAATTAGCGGCGCGACGCCACGGACCCTTCCGGGTGACACAGGTGATGTCCCCCTATAATTATCGATTGGAACTTCCCACGCAGTGGAGCATCCACCCAGTGTTTCACATCGATCTTCTCACACCATACAAACAAACGCCTCTTCATGGCGAGAATTTCACACGACCACCGCCCGAACTGATCGATGGAGAGGAAGAATACGAAGTCGAGGCCATTCTGGACTCCCGGCACTTCGGCAGAGGACGGCGACTTCAATACCTCGTCAAATGGAAGGGGTACCCGGACTCGGAGAATCAGTGGGTCGACAAAAATGACGTCTTCGCGCCAGAAGCGCTTCGCCTCTATCAGGAAGTGCAAGCGCGTGGGGTCGTAGTTAAAAGGACTTCCATCCGGACAGAGGAAAGTCATCCCCTATTCCTTCGCTCTACAATCTCCTCTCTCATGCCCACTTCCCCTCTGCGACATGTCACCCAAGCGATCCTCCTCGACTCCCTTGCAGAAGATGCTCGGGCCCTCCTCGCTGAAGACGACGAGACTGAGATTCCCAACGCCCAAATCACCCCGTACACACCTGTTGGCCAGCCAGAGGGCCGCATCACCGCACAAGAATGGGCGAACGTCCTCACCTGATTTCCAGATCCCACGCAACAGCCCGACGACGAATCCGCCGTCGTCCACGTCTTCCGTGACGAACGAGGGGAGTGCGAACCCATCGCTGCCATCCCCCCAAGCGACGACCTCGTCGGCGTTCGCGGAGTTTTCCCGCGCGACGACGAGCGTTCAAGCTCTCCTGGAGTACGAGTTGGACGGCTGGAGGAGGGTAGCGGCGGAGTGGCAGAAGGAACAGCTAGACTCAGCCGCGGCCCGACTGAGAGAGATGCGCGAGCGGCGGCAGCGATGGAGGCTGCTGAGGCTGGCCATGACGACGACGATTACTACCCGGCACGCCACGCCTTCCTTCGAACGAAAGGCGACCCTACTAATCCCCGCATCACACCCTGGCTCGTCAACTCCGACGGGTCCGCCATGTACCGAGGACGTGTGCGTGTACCAGGCGCCGCCGACCACCGTCCCTTCACCGCCGCTGACGACCCGGCGCACGTTATTGCGCCTGAAGGGTTCCGGGCGAATAGAAGACCCCATCACATTCCATACCCCATCACCGGGCCCGACGGAGTAGAGAGGGACGCATCGCACGTCCAGATCATCGGAGGGGCGGACCCCCTCATACTCAGAGTCATACCGGGCTCCCCTCACTTGTACGGTAAGCCCCTTTACGCCGAACCCCACGTCAGCGCCGCGCTGCGCCCCACGTACCCCCACGAAGACCTCGTCATCTTCACCGCGGACCGAATCACTGACCGCGCCCTCAACCGCATCAACGACGAGACACTCACCGCGGAGGTCACGCGCTACCGCGCGGCCAGCTTCGAGCTGGAACGACTTCGAGCGAGAGTGGCGCAGCTGCGGGACATGATCGCATGTGCCCAAAGCGACCGTCAAGACTCCATCTATAGGTTGGAGCGCGCCACCGCTCTCAAGCGCATTGCGGATGAACAGAGGGACTGGCCGGCTCGAGATTTTCGGTGAGTCTGGGGCCTCACGCTAAAAAGGGGGGTGATGTCACGTTTCGACTCGGACAGACTATTATGCATGGACCCTTACTGTACCGGTTGCAGCTACGGCGGTAAGGTAGATTAGTTGCGGACTTACGATAGGCGATTACGAGTACGATAGGAGATTGCGCGCTGATTGCTGACTGAGGACTGTGCCACTAATACTAGTAGTAGTAGTATTAGGGTTCGAGCTACTTACGCGACACGTTGGACGCTACTTTACTGTGACTCATAGCAGCGCTTGAAAGCCTGCTCGACTTGTATTTAAACTGTCTTGTGAAGACCAAGATACGCCATCTTGGTCTTCTTGAATCGTCACTTTTCTCTTCTCTTCTCTTCTCTATCTTATCTGTGAGATCCCGACTTCGCCTGCAAAGCAACGTTGTGAAGAACCTGTCGGTGTGCCTTCGCGCATTCACTAAGACAGAGGCTTGGACCTTCGAGTCTTCAAGTTAATGCCTCGATATATTGCTAAGTTGTTACCGCCTTCCGCGCTCAAGTCGAGCTAATGTCGTGGCGACGTTACATCAACGCTACTCCTGCCAATACCCATCTTGCCTCCTGGCAGCTCACGGTCATCAAGAACCTCACATATGACATTCATTCACTTCCCACCTATGATGAGCGCATACGCTTCATTCTCCGGGCCCAAAAGTCCCTCGCGAAGTTTCAACATGCCCCTGACGCCTGGGACGCCTGGGTCAATGGTCACATTCGGTCCTGGAGTCTTCAGATTGACACTGAGCGAATCCTGTACGGCTTCGGTCGTCACCCTTCACAGACATACGGATATCCTACCGAGGCTCGCATGGTCAGTACAATTATTGTCACCTTCATCCCCCTCTGCTTACTTTTCATCAAGGATGACCTCATCCCTTTGGTCCCATTCGTCGCTGAGGAACTTTTTGGTGTGGATGCATATATGAATCCAACAATCCCCCAACCAATAGTGAAGGATGAACTTCACAAGTTCATCGTAGACCTGCTCCACATTGTTTGGCATTCCGCAGTAGCAACTGATCATTAAAATGTCTGATACTTCACCCGAATACAAATGAGCGCTGTACGGAACTTGCACTAAAAGCTCACAGACCCATCTCCCTTCTCGAGACCATGAGTCAACTCCTGAGGAGGTAGTGGCCAAACAGCTACAATACGACATGGTCACGTACAAACTGATCCCCACCAACAAATGTGGAGCACCTCCCACCTTCCCTGCTAACCCTGTCACGGCTGCATCATCATCGTAGCACGTGCTGGATTGGCTTGCGTCGGACCTCCATCAGTTGTGGCCATAGTCGCAAGTGGCTGTGGGTCGACCTGAGGTCGACATCGGGTGGTGGTGAATTCGGTAGTGGCGTCGCACAAATGGTGGGTGGGTGCGGTTGCGAGCTGGCTGTGAGCACGAGCGCGTTGTCAGCTTAAAAGGACTAACACCAATTTAATTATTTTTTGCTTTTTTTGTTGTGGAGGCAGTTTACAATATCTGCAGGCGTATGTTGGTCTGTGTATCTGTATAACTGGGGTGTTGGGATTCACGTCTGCAGGCCGTACTTTTTGCTGCTCATACAGGATACGAGGGTCACGGTCTTGGTCACGGTGGTGCATCATCTCAATCTCTTTGTGGGCACTGTTTATCCCAGGTTTTTTCACTGCAAGATCCCCACAACAAACGGGTCTCTTCAGACACACTTTGGCCATCCAAACCACAACTTAAAGGATCCCGCACTTGATCCCGCATTCCTTTCCTCCCACAACACACTTCTGTAACGCAAGCCAATCATCCTATCTTCTCTCCCACCCTTTCGGACCTTATTTTTGTATCACTTTATGCACGAATTTTGCACTGCCTGCTCAAGGTGTCACGGTGTTGGAGTGTTCAGCCACACACGACGCACCAGCGTCGGACAGTCTCGGGCCGGCCGAACTAGAAACACATGAGTGCGTTAGGTCGGGCTCAGCTGCTCGACTGCGGACTCAAAATATACTCTATAAACATAATTTTCCCTTACACAAATACTTCGCAGCTCACGTAGTACAACCTCAGCCTTTTCTCCCAAACGGCTGAGGCTAGTAGTTTACTCTATTCCGTCTTATGGTACTTTTACTTACTGTGTACTTAGTCGCGCATTCTCGCGCTCCTACACCAGCCATATTGTGATCGTGAGTTTGATCGTGAGTTAGGATGAATTACAGTAAGTTGTCCCATCTTTAGTGAAGTCAACCCTACATTGTGCCTGAAAGTCCACCCACACACGGTCCCACAGAAAGCCAAAAATCGGGATAGGCTAGGTCACAGTTGACGAAGTCGACATCTAGTTCCCAATTGAACAGGAATCAGAATCAGAATGTATTAAATTATCAAACTGCTGTGACTAGCCTCTCGTTGCCCATTCCTGGTTGTATCTGAACAGTAGGCCATCAGGCACATCACCTAGGCTGGGGTACACACTCTGCATAGGTGTATATGGGATTGACGAGTGCTTCTCATGTCCAGCCCGACTGGGATGCACGGACCAGAAAGAGTCTGTGCGTGGCGTCCTGGACGCCTGTGCACACATCACATCCTGACTCTCAATTTCCTTTCTTCCGGTATGTTATGTGTGTCATCTCTCTGTGTGGCGTCCTGGACGCCAGTGCACATATCACATCCTGACTCTCAAATATCCTTCCTTCCAGTATGTTATGTGTGTCATCTCTCTGTGTGGCGTCCTGGACGCCAGTGCACACATCACGTCCTGACTCTCAAAATCCCTTCCCTTCAATGTGTTACATATAAGTTATGTGTGTCATCTCTCTGTGTGGCGTCCTGGACGCCTGCGCACACATCACGTCCTGACTCTCAAAACCCCTTCCCTTCAATGTGTTACATATAAGTTATGTGTGTCGTGTCTTGTCCAAGTGGACCACACAGACTGGAAAGAGCCTATGTCTGTATGTGTGTGGCGTCCTGGACGCCTTTGCTTTAAGTATAGTCAAACCCCTCATAACCTATCAGTACAATATATAAAAACTATATATCCTCATAGCTAGTACACCTCCCTCTGCCATGCACCAGTCCCCTTCCCTCCTGCAGCCCGCACCGAATCTAGAACGGAGAGCACGGAAGTGACTCGCAAGGAATATACATAATTAAGTACCCAGATATGTCAGGCCTGGCAGATTTATGGTAACGTAGTGCGTATTGGCTTATTACTCGACGCCTCGATCAAGGCCTTGATGTCACAACATCTTTGCTGTCCTTCATTTTTTTCTTGCTGTTCATCATGCATTGAGTTTGATCTATTGTTCACAATGACTCCACATGGTAGTACGGTACGATAATCCGGTCGAAATACGTTTGTAATTACATGACTAAAAGAAAGCTCAGGCACGGAGGCCCAGCGCCCAGCGCTCGAAATGGTGCGGGGACAAGACACCTGGACCATCGAACTGTTCTGGAAGCTCACCGTTTGCCTTGGCTGCCCTTCCACTTTTTGCCAAAGTCCTTAAATGATGTGGACGAGTCCGGGGAAAATCGTTTCGCGCTCGCCTTGTGCTTTAACGGACGCAAAGATGGGCCCGTCTCAACACTCAGGAACTGCTCATCTGTGGCAGGCATCGATAGTCCAGAGCTGTTACCTTGCCTGTACATTCCCTTCTGCGTCACACCTTCCTTGCTCCCAGTCAGTGACTTGGACTTGGACTTGCCCGCGCCCACTCACTGTCGGTTCGACGACCGCTCGCTTCCTGACGAACTTGCTCGGCTCAGGCTGTGGCTGTGCTTAGAGCCGGCTGAAAGAGAGGTTGCTCCCAACTCATCGGTGCTAGTGCCAGGAAGGCTCGCCAATTCAGTGAGCGGAGAGTCGGAAAAGAGATCACCATCTGCTTTATGCATTCAGTTTTTCTTGTGCACAACAGTCCCATCACTCACTGGTACTCACCTCCGATGACCATGTCCATATCTGCATCCACCTGCACTGTGGGGATATCTTTCCCTATTGCTGCTTTCACATATTGTTCCGAACAAGGCTCGCAACGCTTGTTCCCTTGCTTCCAGAAGCCGCAGACCCTCAGCATGGTTCGCATCTCTCAGCGCACCACGGTGGTCACCAAGAATGAGTAAGCAGGCCTTTACATATTTGAACATGTCTGGGTTGGCAGAGGACTTGAGCTCTTCTATCTGCTCGTCGTAATCTGGGTCCACCTGGTCGATGACACCTGTTGGCAGATTGAATGGTGGGATCAGTTCCTCCAGCTCTGCAATGGTCTTGGGAATGCCCTTCTCTCTCTGGTCGGAGGTGGACTTCTGCAGCAAAGGGGAAACCTCAGCCCTCAGTATGCAGAGTTTACTCAGGTACTACCTCCTGTGTATGTTTGCCCTTCGAAACTCTTCGCTGGTGCGTTCGAGGTCGAAATCACTGAGCCAGCAGCAGGCTCGACCTCTGTTCTTGGCTCTGCCTGCTTTGGCTTCCCCCGTCTACTGGCATGTGGTGCTGCGGCGGTCTTGGTCTTCTGCTCCCTCCCCTTCGGTAACGCTTCCACCTTGCGTTTCTTGTTGGACACGCTTGGCTCCTCGTCTGGAAGCTCGACCACCATGTCATCTGTGATGTCCTCCTCATCACCGAGCTCCAGCGCTTTCCCTGTTAGTCACTCTCTGTCAGCATTCAAGTTCTCCATCTTTCCACCTCATTCCACACTCACTGAGCTTGTCTCCGATGTTGGCAAATGACTCCAGTATGAAGCCCTTGCTGAATGATATGTTGTTCAGGAAAATGTCAGGAGACTTTGCCCCAATCAGCCGATAGACCTTCACAGTCTTTGGCTGGGGGTGCCTCCAAATACGCCCAATTAGCTGCTGGTCATCCAGCGCAGACCATAGCACGTCCTATGATTGTTGCATCACATATCAGTTATTTTGGTCACATGATCATTTGTACATACGACGATAATGAGAATATTTGCAAATGCGATGTTGAGCCCCACTGAGCCCACATTTGATATGAGCAGAACGCACTTTCCATCGCGTCTGCTCTCCTTGAATTGCTTGAGCTTCTCTGTCCTCTGCCGCAGTGGCATAGACCCATCGATCCAAAGCATCTTGATCTTGTTCGCTTCGAGTACCTGCCAGTGGCATATAATGATCAGCAATTAGATATTCGGCCACACGTCTAAGACTCCTTGGTGCTATGTTTGGGGACGTACCATGTTTATCAAGTTGAATGCGGTCGTAAAGTATGCGTATATGATAACCTTGTCAGGCAATGTAGATGCCTGCTGTTGCCGCTGCTGCTTCTGAGATGAGCTGGTCACTGAGTGAGACCACGGGATATGTCGCGTTGGGAATATCATCGGTGCACCGTCCTCTGCCAAGTGGTGCTTTAGGATCTCAACAAGTGAGTCGAGCTTTGCCGATGGTACCCTTCTGTATAAGTCTGGGTCGTCGGCTTTCACCGCTGGTCCAATCTTCGCACAGGAAGGGTGGAGCAGACTTTGCCGAATCTTCAGGTAGAATTTCTGTGTCATGGGTCAGTTCCCTTCCTCTCGAATGAAGGCACATTGACACTCACCTCCCCTGCAAACCGCTTCACGAATGACTTGTCGTCAATTGCTTGCTCAGAAAGTGTCTCCAATGCGTCGTACTCGTGGTCATATAACTCGACCACACATTTATGCTCCTCATACTGGTTCAAGTCCAGAGATTGTGTTGTCCATGAAGTCCAGTGAGTTCACCGTCCGCCGTATTACAGCCCCCTTGTACTTCTCCCGAATCTTCGTGATCCACGACGCAGTCTCCAACCTGGTGTGTACTTCTGTCGGCGGTGCATCCTTCTCACCCTCCATGAGTGCACTGCAGTTGCCCCTCCAGCTCGTCCTGATTGGCTGCCTTCTTCTGCTTGTTGTCTGCTCGTTTGGCACGACCTAGCTCTTTCTTCATCTCATCAAACTCATGGTCATAAGCATCATCAAATTGGGGCAGCCCAAGAGCCTTCCTGATGTGCCACAAATCCTGCGGTCGAGGTCATCGTTAGCTCTCAAATGTGTCACGTTTCGACTCGGACGGACTATTATGCATGGACCCTTACTGTACCGGTTGCAGCTACGGCGGTAAGGTAGATTAGTTGCGGACTTACGATAGGCGATTACGAGTACGATAGGAGATTGCGCGCTGATTGCTGACTGAGGACTGTGCCACTAATACTAGTAGTAGTAGTATTAGGGTTCGAGCTACTTACGCGATACGTTGGACGCTACTTTACTGTGACTCATAGCAGCGCTTGAAAGCCTGCTCGACTTGTATTTAAACTGTCTTGTGAAGACCAAGATACGCCATCTTGGTCTTCTTGAATCGTCACTTTTCTCTTCTCTTCTCTTCTCTATCTTATCTGTGAGATCCCGACTTCGCCTGCAAAGCAACGTTGTGAAGAACCTGTCGGTGTGCCTTCGTGCATTCACTAAGACAGAGGCTTGGACCTTCAAGTCTTCAAGTTAGCGCCTCGATATATTGCTAAGTTGTTACCGCCTTTCGCGCTCAAGTCGAGCTAACATCGTGGCGACGTTACAAATGCGCGCACACTCAACCTCTGGTATACGCACATCAGCTCGCGTAGTCACCGGTGTCGCCGTCATCCCAATGAATATATCAGTTTTCTCCCGTAGTGCACGCACCGCACCATACAGCTTGTTCGCATTTCTGAAGCCATGTGCTTCGTCGATCGCGACCGCGAGATACTGTCGCCCAAAGATGGACTGCCCTTCATGCGCACCCGCACGTGCTGCCATCGTCGGCTTACCTCGGCCATGCAGTACATGGACAAAGCTAGAATCTGACATCAGTGCCTGCAGCGTCCGACTGTCAGCCAATCCCTCTGTAATTATAGACATGGCTCATGCTAAATGCGTGCTCACTGATGTGGACGTGACATACAGCCTCATGCCTGCGGCCACCTTTGACCGTTCAGCCACCTCTGTCCATAATCCCTTGCGCTGCAACAACCCTCCAGTGACCTTGACCACATCCAGCGAGCCAGCTTGCAGAAAGCGCACACACTCGGATGTCACCTGGTCCAAAAGAGGTGGTGGCACGACAATCAAGAACGGGTGATCGGGTAGCACGGCATGTTTACCAGCCCAGTCTGACCATCCATTCGTCGTCCCTTTCATATGTGTCATCTTGGGTGTCTCTGAACTTATTGCACGATAAATATTGCTTACCCCACATCCCTGGGTATCTCCCGCTCTCCCTGTGCACCATACGGTAGTACGCCAGCATTGCAAAGAAGGCTAGGACCTGGACAGTCTTTCCGAGCCCCACGTCGTCCATCAACAAGACAGGTTGCGACGCCTGCGCGCGTTCGACCATCCTTGTAACCCCGACGAGTTGGTGCCATCGCAAGGAAAATGGTTCCATTCTACTGGCACCAGATTCCCCAGGTGTGTCAAGCTCTTCAGAAATTTCATCCCTGAAGAATGGGATCGCGTGTCTCTCCAACCCGAGCAGTTGGTACAGTTCCTCAGGTGTCTTCTTCTGCAGGTGTTCCACCCCCTCAGACCAGTCCATCGCGGGCTCAGGCGCAAAGTCGAACACCACCTCGTCTTCCATGTGGGCCTTCTCCAGCTCCAGGCGTTCTGACAGTTGCTGGCACATTATGTCGACCTCTCTACCCGACGCCAACCTCATCACCGCATCTCGAAGATTTTTGTTCAGTCCTGTGGTAGGGAAGGTGGCTGGCGTCAGTCTCACGCCCCTGTAATCGAGTGCGCGTGTTACCGCCAAGTTAACCAGGCTCACCTTTGACCGTCTCAGGGGCGACCTGCCCAGTGAGCACTTTATACATTTCTCCGATATTCCCCAGCTGTTCCTTCAACACGTCCCCACTTGGCTTGTCCCCAAAGGCAGTTGCGAGCACCATCAGGCGGTCTACTTTCCTGAACCACGGCTGAAAATCGGCCGCCTTTGGTCTGTAGTCGTTATCGAAACGACTGAGCTCTAGAAAGCGGTCCATCGTCAATATACACTGAAGGTGCATTGTTACTTACTCTCATACTCCTGTTTGACTTCCTCCTTGCCTTTCTCCAGCCGAGCGTATTGGGTCTTCACTGCCTTTCGCGTCTGGTTCCAAATGTACGATAGCAACGTCGAGACGAAGCTGCTGATGTCAGGTTTGACAAATGGGTGTGCGATGTCAGGGTCCACAAACGCGTCATTGCCGAACAACGCCTCCGCGATTGCTTCCACTGCTTGTCCGATCTGGGCGTCCTTCATCGTCGGCACCTTGTCTACCTGGGCAATACAACTCATTGAGCGCTCACATACACAAGGCAATCATTATCCCCTCGACTCACCGTTCCAAATCCCATGACCATCTGTCGTGGGTGGCGTCCGTGTATGTCCAATACTGCCTCCACATCCTTCCGAACCCGCCAGCCTGGGTATTTTGTCTTGAACCACTTCACCCATGCGTCCTTCCCCACCTTGTCATTGTCTTCTTCCTGGGCGAGCTCTTTGATCCGTTCATGATAGGCTGTCATTCCGTGCACCCGGCTGGCCAGCGCTCTCACAGCCTCCAGCTCGCGGGGATCTAGTCCAGTCTCTGTCGAGGCATCGGCGGAGAAAGGTGGGACAGCGTCTTTTGTACGCTCTCTCCAAACGGGGTAGTCCCATATGGTTTTACCAATAGCAAAGACTGCATCGGCGACCGTTCCAGAGGGCATAGCAAGGTGAGAGCAAAATAAAAGTGCCTGGTTTTCAGCCTGAGAAAAGTGGGATTCGCAGAGTTTGCGTTGACAGACACCCCGCACTATATACCTCCTCCCCCACCAGCGCGGTGCCTCAAAGGCCCATCCCTCACATACACATCATTGAATCTCCACGTCAGCGTTGTTGGTGGCAGCCACGTAGTTCTCGTCAAAAGGTTCCTATCATCTACCCGGCAGATTCTCGGATCACTTCATTTGAGCCATGCATGGTAGCGTTCGTTCTTGTGTCGCCCCCTCCACATTCTTGCTCCACGTCGCCCTTCCATATGGATTTTTCTAGTATCACTTCAGCATCAGCTTTAATCCCACACTTGATTCCACAGCAGCACGACAGCGTGTCGTCTCGCTCTGGCTCCTTAACAAAACTTCTACGCCAGCTCATCGCTCCTTCCTTCGTGCCTGTCAGCGTTCACGTCCTCATTTTTTTTCATTCCTGCCTACCCTTCTGCTGTTCCTTTCCTATACCCTTTTCCATCTCCACCTTATCGCACTGGCATGTCGTAAGCCTGGCTGGCGGTGGGAGCCACGTATCAGAAAAAACATGTCACTTTTTTGAGCCCCTCTCAGTTTCCAGACGTGGCAGAAGCGGTAGAAGCTGGAAAGGGGTTTTTGCTTTCGGTAAGCATGGCCCAAATCTTCCGAAGGACCCCTGGATGTGCAATACCTTTCAAAGTTCTGCTAGAAGGATACTTACCGGTCTGCAGCTTGGCGAAAGATACTGAGAGGGTCACTCGAAAGATCATTCAAAGAACATGAGAAATAATAATGTCTTCTGCGTAAACACTAAAACACACTAAGCTGAATATCACTACGCTGGATATGCTGTCCCCGCCGTCCTCGCCGCCGCCGTCTCGTGCGCTTCATCGTCGCGCACTTCGTCGTCGATCATCGCCGTTACGGCTGTGGCTGCGGCTGTCTTCAGCGCGCGCTTCGTCGTCGCGGTTGTCATGGCCATGGTCGCGTTATCGTCACTTCGTCGCTGTGGTTGCGTCGTTGTAATTGCCATCACCGTTGCTGTCGGCAACAGAGTCGGGGTGGTAGCAACGTGATCCGGGGAGGCGGGGGAGTTGCCGCAATGACCAGGTACAGCGATGGGGTAGCGGCAGTTGGGAAAGACGGGGTCGGTGCATCGTTGCATGGGCAAAGGAGTCGATGCGGTAGCAACTGGCGAATGGGAGTGCTTTCATGCGCGCAAGGAACGGCGGCAATGTTGTGGCTGCCGTTGTCCTACCCTCGATGAGACAGAACGGAGGGAAACAAGAAAAAACAAAACAAAGCTAAATGTTTTGTAAGTGGCGCAAAGTGGGAGTGGTAACTCGTAAGTGGTGATGTACTGGCGGGTGTAAAGGGTGCCCTGTGGATGCGCGAGCTGGAATGGAGATGGCAGGGATAAACATTACCTTTTTGCGGGTGGTACTACAGTAAGTACAGTGAGCGACTCGCGTGTACCTTCGAGGGGTATGAGGGACAGGTAGGCGGTCATGAGGCGTAAAGGCGGGGGAGAAGGCGAAGGCAGGATGTACACACTGGTTTGTAAAACGGCAGCTTCAGAGTTGCAACGACGATGTGGCGATGGTGATGACTGGGGCAGTAGCATCAAAGGGCACCTTGTCAGCCAACATGGTCTTCTGTATGCAGTTCTATGGATAGTTGCAGTTGTGGAGCGTGGAGCGGGGCAGCTGTGAAGCGGTTGGGGTGAATGAAGGCGTGGTAACGTACTACTGTATCACATACAAGCTATTGCAAATGCACAACCTTTCTGTGCACGCAGATCCCAATGATCTTCCAGAAAAAGTAGAGATCTGCCAAAACAGGGTGTTAGTGCATGTAAAGGAGACTTACTATGACAATTTTGGACTGACCAGGTTGAAGCGATCAACTTGTGGAAAGGAACGAAGTGAAAAGCATCCCACAGGTGACAGACACGTGACGCCCAGTAAAAAAGGAAAGTCAGGATTAGTCACCAGCGGTCCGGCAGGGGTCGGGTGTGGGTCGAATTCGGGTCGAATCAAGAGGGTGTGTCTGACCAGGAAAATAAATGCGGTCACGGTGTCTTCACCGATTCAATTTTCTTCAGTGATTTAGACTACAGTACTGTAGCTATGAGCGCTCGTCTCCACTCCTTCCATGTTATCTATTCACCCTCTTATCTCTATGGAACCCCATCGGGCCCCCTTTTTCTCAAGCCCCACTTTTCCCCAACCTCTTATAAGTTCGGTCTTTCTTTCTCTAGGCTCCAAGCATAAGGTCAAGCGATGTCGGCAGACATTCGAAAACGGCGCAAACAAGCCATTGCCAGTGCTGATGAAGAGCTACTCGCTGAGCTCGGTTACAAGCAGGAATTCTGGCGAGCCTTCAAGCCAATCGAGGTATTTTTTCGTCCTTATTTCCCCGTCACTTACTCAGGGACCAACCCCCTCATTCAGGTTTTCAGAATCGCATTTAGCATCGTTGGTCTCTTGCCACCTATCGCGTTTGTCCCAGTTCTCCTTTCCCCATGCATCCTTACCAAGTAGTCTCTGGCTGCAGCTCGGTCTTGTTTTACTCGTTACCGAATGGTGGTCCTGCGGCTATGGTTTGGGGGGTCCGTTTCGCTTCACTCCTTACAAAAAATCCTACAACGTACTCAGCGGTTTCTCTAGTGGGCCGTCGCCAGTTTTTTCATCTTCATCGTCGGCCTGTCGGTAGCAGAACTTGCCTCAGCAGCTCCGACATCAGGTGGCGTATGTTGACGCCCAAAATCATTGACCCGCTCACTTCGTCTGCACGTGACAACAGTCGTATTTTTGGACGCGCTCTTTATCCTCCCCAAAATGGCATAATCTCCTAGCTTGGATCGTCGGATGTCAGTCTCGCAAGTCAGGAGTGGTGACACCAGTCTTACCTTTCTCTCTTACACAGATGCCAATACCATTAGGTCCATCGGTGCGGTTGCTTCGGCTGACTGGGGCGCAGCGATTCAAATCATGGCTGCGGCTGGCATCGGGTCGCATGGTTCCTTTACCCCTACGAATTCGCAAACTTTTTTTGTTGCTCCACTCCTATTCCTCGCTCCGACTTGCTCACCGGGGTTACTTGCAGCGGCGTGTACATCAGCATCGTGCTTAGTCATGCCGTTATATGCTGTTTGGGGACAAATGTATTGGCACGATTGCAGAATGCGTATGCTGCATTGGGCATGCTGTGAGCTCTTTTCCAGGTGCCATTTTGTGCGATGCGCTCAATCCCAATACCTCCCAGGCTCTGTCCTGCTGTCATTATCGCGCCCCCTGCTGCGACTCCCAGGGAGCTCAAGAATAGCGCAAGCTATGCCCCCGGAAACTTCACGAATTGGGCGTCCACTCCTAATTCATGTGGCAACTGAACACTGACCTAGGAACTACAGCGTGTGACTGAACAGATGGCTTTGCGTTTATCTTGAGCTTCTTGGCACCGCTTTGGACCGTATGTGCGTCTTGCCTTTCAAATCAGCGCTTGTGACCGCGTACAGACCAATTCCTCCTTACCATACAGGCTCGTTTGACCCCGCTGTACATATCTCTGAGGAGGCTTCGAACGCAGCAATTGCTGTTCCATGGGGCATCACCTGGGCCATCGGCATGGGTGGGGTTCTTGGGCGGGGTACGCCTCACCCTATCGCCCGGGCTGCGACTTGATCCGAATCCCCGAGATAGCGGCCGTTGCGACTCTCGCGTTCTGCACGGGCCAGGACCCCGGGGGCATCGTGAATAGCAGCTTTGGTCTACCCATGGCTCAGATTTCCTTTAATAGCTTCAGTCAAAAGGGCACACTTGCCACACGGTCGCTCATCATTATAGCACAGTATGTGATGGGTTCTAGTATAGCCCGTTTTTCTGCCCCTTCCCCCTGGCTGGCAGCGAGTTACGGCTGGGCTGGCAGCCTTTTTAGACGCCTGCTGCGTCGCGCCAATCTTTCGCCCTGTGGGTCTCAAATTTCTCGCCACCGGCGACTCTCTGACCACTGCTACCGCTCAGTGCGCGGGACGGCGCTCTCCCGTTCTCCAGCTGGCTGTACCGTATGAACGGTGCACCAAGACACCAGCCAACACACCACCGTCGACAATCCAGTAGATATAAATCCTCCACCGCATCCTTCCGTTTCTCCGCTGTATTTAATCAAAGTAGCGACCTCCACGCAGCGAGACCTATTGTGACGTCAGATCAGAATGGCTATGGGAGCCAGTATGGGGCCTGAAAGAAACGGAGCGTACGCATTGGCCCTCATATAGCACGGCAGCGACAGGTAGCGCTAATTAATGGTTTCGTGCCTCAGATATTTGCGCACCGGTGATAAAGCTAGCGCCATCCGAGGCAAAGCAAGACACGAGGCCGGCCGTGTCCTCTGGTGTTCCAAGGCGCCGAACCGGTGCACTCGCAGTGGCCTAAAACCTCGCTCACATTAAAGTTCATTGCGCAGGTCAAGGGTGTGCTCACTGGCATCAAGCGGTATCGGGCTAGTCCCACCGGTGGCTCTCAGCGGATGAACTATTGGAGGGTGAGAAGCAGCGCTCAAACAAGAGAAGAAACTGGCTCATAGAGGTGCCCATTAGTCCGGGAGAATACGCATTCGCGGCGATCCTGTACTTGCCAAACTCCCGGGCTGTAGACACCCCCCAGCGCCAGCCAATGAGAGCGAAGCACCTAGTTCGGTAAAAAAAGATGTGCCAGCCGCTTGCGTGAGGCTGCAAGCAGCAAACTTGGTTGCACTGTACGCCAGGATGATGCCTGGGGCTGCGTTCGTATTAGAACTCCGTCCCGCTACAGCGCATAGGGGGGAAGAAACGACCCTGTTTTCCCGATAACGAAGCCGCCCCTGGTGTAACCGCGGGTCAATGTGAAAATTTTAGAATTGAAGCTGACTGGGTGGTGGGTACCAGTGATACGCCCACAGCAGCCTTGTGCGATCATTTGCCTCCCGGCGTGCTTGTAGCACAGCGTTGTGCCACGAGCATTGACCGCCATCAACCGGTCGAAGCTCTCAACGGTAACTGCTGACGCCCCTAGTTAGTAATGCAAGGCTAGTGCCTTCTCTAAAAACATACCGTTCAGAAATGACTCAATGGTAATTATTCCCGCATTTGCCACCATCTATTGAAAGTGTGAGTGCCAGAACGCCAATCGCCGCTACAGCACCACCAACTTATCACGCCGAGGCTTGCATGGCTGTCTGAACCATCTTCTCCACTTCTGGTTCCAGAGAGACACCCGCGGGGACGCCAAGTGAGCGCCGCCCTTTGCCCTCAATCTCTTTGACAAGCCCATCCAATCCCAGGGTACCTGATACGTCGTTGACTGCAACATCGAAGCCGTCCTCGGCGAGACGGGGGGCAATTGTACACCCGATTTTACATGCTGCACCAGTTGTGGATAGCCCGACCCGTCAAAACGCCCATCCAAATGTGGCAGAAAAGGGCATTCGGTTGGCGGCGGAGTAAAGTGTCCAGCTGTAGACTACTATCGTTCCCACACCTCTGCAAATTCTGAAAGATCATAGTAGATCAGTACTTTCCCAGTTTCCTTTCTCCCCAAACAAAATACACTATATTCTCTAACATATGTAGATACAAGATCACACAGTATACTGAGGATCAGAGAAAAATCGTGGTCATTAAAAATCGACAAAGGTAATGGGGTGGTCTCAAAAGCATCCCTACCCCCCCAGATCTGACCGATCCCGACATTCCTACGGGACCTCGCCTCACTGTGATGTTACTATCCATTACTACAGTGACTCTACAAATTTTGGAGTCAACAGACGGAGGCGATCAAGCTGGAGACAAAAAGCTCACCGAAGCCCATGGAAAGGTGACAAAACATGACCCAATTCGGCAAGCAATTGGAACTCCTCTTTAGGCACAAAACGGCACCTTTGGCACAGGGAACTTTCATGGCAGGCTCGGACTGACTCGCATCGCCACTTTTGCCAAATGCCAACCACTCCGCCTGCCGCTAGTCTGCCGCCACAGTGACAAAGTGTGACCAAAAGCTGCAGAGGTGGTACTCATTGCTCCACATTGAACGGATTCAGAAACAAATAAATAAAAATATGATTCTGGTGGGATATAAACATATCTATTACTATGTACAGAATGAAGTAGCTACGATGTGTTGTTGAAGCTACAAAAAAAGATTACCGTTTTTTTGCAGAGGTGTGGGAACGATAGTAGCTCTTACCCGATAAATCTTGGCGCCAAGTCTGCGCCACCAAACGCCCCAACCCCAGGGTGGGAACCGCCGTGCTCGACTTGGTCAGCAATCAGCTCCGCGGACCGGTCACCGCGGTGTGACAGAAGAAGGCACGAAGGCGCCCCCTGGCCCTGTGGGCACGTGCTACTTAGGGTGGGAGCGGAGTGGCGCGATATATCAACTTGCTCGGCCACTTCCGAACCCCCCTTCCTTCTCCCCCACCTACTGCGCCTCCTGGGGAGGGCAAGCAGCTGGTGCCGACCCTGGTGCCGCGCCTGCCCCCCCCCCCGCCCTACCCCGCCGGCACAGGAAGGAGGGCAGGCAGCTGGTGCCGACCCTGGTGCCGCGCCTGCCCCCTCCCCCCCCCACCCTATCCCGCTGGCACAGGAAGGAGGGCAGGCAGCTGGTGCCGACCCTGGTGCCGTGCCTGCCCCCTCCCCCCCCTCCCCCCCCCGCCCTACCCCGCTGGCACAGGAAGGAGGGCAGGCAGCTGGCGCCGACCCTGGTGCCGCGCCTGCCCCCTTCACCCCGCCCCGCTGGCACAGGGGTGGGGGGGGGGGCAAGCAGCTGGTGCCGCGCCTGCCACCCCCCCCACCCCAACCACCCACACCCACCACCACCTGCCCTACCAGGGCGGAGGCGGGGGGGACAAGTAGCCGGTGCCGACCCTGGTGCCGCGCTTGCTTCCCCCGCACCCCACGCAGCCCACTGAAATCAGCCAAGGGGTGGCAGGGGGGGT
This sequence comes from Lactarius indigo, assembly GCA_025766275.1. Lineage (NCBI taxonomy): Eukaryota > Fungi > Basidiomycota > Agaricomycetes > Russulales > Russulaceae > Lactarius > Lactarius indigo. The sequence continues at coordinate 37,956 of JAFKAC010000177.1, read as the reverse complement.
GCATCACCTCAGCTATGGCTGCAGGAGCGGGGGCAGGGCTGGTGATGCAAGTAAGTGCCTGCAGCCCACCCCCGCCCACCTGCCGCAGGTTTGTCTGGCGGGGCCTAAGCTGGGCCAGAATCGGCAATAGGGCCGGTCACCCCATCGTGCAATGCGGCGGGATGAGCGGGGGTGGGGGGTGCGCGAGTGAAAATGATCTTTGTGGAGTTAGGTGCCGCCGGGCATCTAGCCTCGGTATTTGAAGCCACAAATGTGGAGTCAGTGGACTTTCATACCCTACCTTAGGGCCAGTGATCCTGCTGCAAAGGGGACCTCAATTGAAGGGTGGTGTAACGCCACTACAGGGGCGTTGGATACGACCTGTACTAAGTCAGTCTGTCACTCGGTAGTCAAAGCTCAAAGGCTCGACTTCAGTAAGAATGATGCACAAGAGTCACAAGGACGCACGTCACTTGGACTGTAGAGGAGGGCTAAGACTCGAAGGCCTAGCGAAGACAAGGGTCGGGGAACAAGGAGACTCCACGTAGACGAGTGTAGTATTACACAAGAAGTCTAGTCTACCGTACAAGCTAGGTATGACTAGGATTAAATAGAGATCGCACTGTATGGTCGTTACAAACAGATGGCGCCATCGCCAACTCGAGGAATAAAGGAAGGGACACATAGGGAACAAAGCAAGGCTGTATCAAGAATAAAGGAGAATCATGCGGGATCTCGCGTGAGAGGGAACAGGTCGGAAACTAGCACATGTCAAGCTTTATCGGAAGATAACATCGATAAGCAGGTCACGTGATGGAGACCGAATAATTGTAATGTCCGCGTAATCGTACAGGGCTCGTATCGTGTGGGAAGGGGGAATAGTAGTAAGGAAAGAGACGAGTCCAAGAGAATCGTAACATTACCCCCCGTCTTGGTCTGAAGATGCCTCAGCTTCAGGACTCCGGGTCCATGAGGTCGTAGATGTCAGCATCGAGGTCATTCTCCGGCCACGGAGAAACGTCGAGTCGACAGTAATGTGTTTTGAGGAAGAGGAAAGGCCCGCGTTTGCCGCATTTGCGACACATTTCGTACTGTGGGCACCTAATCTCGTCGTGATTGGCATCAGTGCGGAAGCACCGCCCACACCACCTTCCTTGGGTTTGAGCCGCGATCGTTGGTGGTTCGGGGACGGTAAAGGAAGTGGTGGCTTCCGCAGCTATTGTCTGCTGTATGCGTTCGTCTGCCTGATGGGTTGTGATCACTTCTTCGACCATACCGGCACGACGGAATATGCATCGATAGGATTGGTGCTCCTGGCTTTGGCAATGTCGACAGGCAGGTCGTGGTCTGGTGGGGCAGTCGCGTACAATGTGATGGGGGCTGTTACAATGATAGCAGCGTCGGCGGTGGGGTTTGTCGGCGAGACGGGGGAACTCTAATGGTCCTCCATGTCGTGGGGAAAATGGAATGGCATAACGGGAATGGCGGAGTGGGGCTGGTAGGGTCGTCATATGCGCATATTCGTTGCCGATGGTAGTCAGTGCCCCCGCGTACTGAAGGCGTCTCTTGGTACTGGCGAGCATTAGGTCGACCATGAGCCGCTCCGCTCGCAGTTTGCGCGTGTCCTCCTCCAGCTTTTCATACTTCTCGTCGAGTTCTTTAAGTGCCAAGAGTCCCGTCCTTAGCCTAGTGATCTCGGCCGTAAGACGAGGTGAATTGAGCTCTATAAGTGTCTCATCCAGAGCGCAGGCGCGGATGTCGTGAGGGTCAAAGAACTGTAGCTGCTCCGCTGTAAAGGGGGGCGCCGAGACGTTCGGCCGTAGTGACGAGAGGTAAACCTCCTCACCATAGTGAGGTTGTCCCATACCCATTGTCCCCACTACTTCGGTGAATCCCTTGCGATAGTAGATATACTTCGCTGGGTTAGATCCACCGTCTGGTAGCGGGATCTGTAACGGGTAGTACTTGGGGGTACCAGGGAGGTTTGGGAAGAATGGGGCGCCTGGGTCGTCTGTGTCGTTAGGAGGGGAGTTGGGTCGGTCGTAGTCAATAGGGGTGTGGACGCGGACCGGGGTAAACGGTTCTAGAGGCGGAGGTGGTGTGGACGATGGGGAAGATGGTGGAGATTGAGGTTGTGGTTCGGGTGGAGGAGTCGACTGTTGCTGAGGAGGTGGTGTTGGGGAGTATTGCCCTTCCTCCGGTGTTGACGGGGTGAGTTCCCCGGGTTCTCGTTCGATAAGGATGGGGGTGGCAACGGTAGCGTGTTGGGGAGACGGTGGTGGTGATAGACGGGGAATGTCGGTGAGATCGAGGGTGACAATCCCTCGTTCGAGGGTGACTTCGAGTTGGGGGTTGCTGAGGATGTTGACAAGAGTGGTGTCGGATACTGGAGTGTCGGTCATTGTTGCGTTGGGAAATGCGGGACTTGTGGATGAGGGGTGTTCTTATATCGTTCGTCCAGCCCCTTTGGCGGTCGGATATCGTTGATAGAAGTCTTTGATGACGTCTGTGGCGTGGGTCATGTTCGTTGCGGGTTCCCATGTGTTATCGCTTGGTGGGAACCCTTTCCACTTTACTAGGTAGTGGAGTTTGCGCCCTCTTCCTCGTTCCTGGGCGTCTTCGATCCGCTCCACTTCATACTCCTCTTCTCCATCGATAAGGTCCGGCGGAGGTCGGGTATAGTTTACGCCATGCATCTCCGTTTCCTTGTATGGCGTCAGAAGGTTCGCATGGAATACTGGGTGTATTTTCCATGATGCCGGAAGTTCCAATTCGTATGAAACGTCTGATAGGACCTTGACGATGTTAAAGGGTCCGTACCGCTTCGGGGCTAATTTGCTTGTGGGGTAGAAGGTACGGAGATTGGTCCCTTCTAACCATACTTGGTCCCCTTGCTGATAAGGTGTGAACCCTGTTTTTCCACATTGGGTCATGAGGTGTTGCGCGTGTTTGATGCTATCTTGTGCGTGTTGTCGGAGTATCTGCAATTCTTCCAACCTTTGATCCACCGCGGGACTGTGTGATGGTTTTGGTGTCCACACGGTTCGTGGTTCCCATCCCATAATGAGAGAGAAGGGGGAATGCCGGGTGGTGGCATTTCTCCAGGAATTGTGAGCGAATTGTGCCATGGGTAGAAGTTCCACCCAGTTGTCTTGTTGCACGTTACACCAATGTCGTAAGTATTGTTCTAACCATTGGTTTGTTCGTTCTGATTGTCCGTCTGTTTGCGGGTGATACGCTGATGATACGTTTTGCTGTATTCCCAGCGTTTTGCACAGTTGTCGCATAAACATGGACGCGAATCTTGGATCCCGATCGGATATGATCCTTCGGGGTAGGCTGTAATGGGGATAGACATGTCGGAGGTAAAGTTTTGCCACGCCTTCCGACGTTATGGTTTCGTTACACGGTATGAATATTGCCGCTTTCGAGCAGTCGTGGTCCGTGACGGTGAGGATTGAGTCAAACCCTTTTGATATTGGGAGTTTAACTATGAAGTCCATGGCTACCACTTCAAATGGTTCGGCCGATGGTTCGGTGGTGATGGGAAATAAGTGGGGCTTCTGTCGGTGATGATTGATTTTGTTACTTTGGCATGTTGCGCACCCCTTAACATAGGCTTCCACGTCTTTGCGCATGTTGGGCCACCAGAAATCGCGTCGTAATAGCTCTAGAGTGTTCGCAATTCCTGGATGTCCTGCGCTTGGAGTATCGTGGAAAAAGGTGATTACCCCCCGTTTAAGTTCGTTGTTTCCCACAACAACGAGAGCGTCGCCCTTCCACCACAGCCCATTGTGTTTCTTTAGGTTGTGGGGTTCGATCCACGGAAGGAGTGCTGCTTCGTCCATATTTTGCGCAATTTGAGTCCATATATCCATGTCGTGCATGGACGTTTGGGTAACTTTGAGAAATATGTCGTCCGGGAGTACTGTGACGTGATCGTTGTCATTGGTGCCGTCATCATAATCCGGCCTTCTCGATAAGGAGTCTGCTTGCGTATTCTTAGTACCAGGGATATGTTTGAGTATAAAGTTGTATTCCGACAGTTCTTGAAACTCCCGTGCTACTCGTCGGCTGATTTTCCTGGGTTCTTTCCAGTATTGCAGGTTGGCATGGTCTGTATGGATCGTTATTAAATGGGGGGATCCTATGAGGTATGTCCGCCAAGTGCGTAACGCTTTCACAATTGCCAGTAGTTCCCTATCGTAGATGTCGTAATTGCGTTCGGCTTCTGACAGGGATTCGGAGTAAAATGCGACCGGATGCATTTTGTCGTCTTCTCCTTTTTGGTTTAAGACGGCCCCTAGGGCGTAACTTGAAGCATCGACTTCGATTTCGAAGGGCTGATCTAGCTTCGGGAATAGTAGGACTGGTTCCGAACTGATTCGTTCTTTGATGGTGTCGAAGGCTTTTTGTCTGGCTTCCGTCCATTCCCAGGGAACGTCTTTCTTCGTGAGGTCGTGGAGGGGTCTTGCAATCGTAGAGAATCCCCGTATAAATCGTCGGTAGAAATTGCAGAACCCTAGGAAGGCTCGTACTTCTTTGAGTGATATTGGCGCCTTCCATTCTCGGACTCCTTGTACTTTGACTGGGTCCATTCGCAGTTGACCGTGCCCGATGATTAGCCCCAGGTATTCCACTTCATAGACTTCAAACACGCATTTTTCCGGTTTGATGTATAGGTCGTGTTTGTCGCAGAGGTCGAGGACTTGGTGTAATACCATTCTGTGGTGGGTGCGGTTATCCGAGGTCGCGATTAGGATATCGTCCATGTAGACGATTACTTCCCCTGTCAGTACCAGCTCCCGAAAGATAGTGTCCATCATGGTTTGGAAGGTGCTAGGGGAGTTTGTGAGGCCAAAAAACATGACTCGTGGTTCGAACAACCCCTGGTTCGTCTTGAACGCCGCCTTCCATTCGTCTCCCTGTTTGATTCGAACGTTATTGTATCCCCACTGGATGTCAAGCTTCGAGTAAAGCCTTGCTTCTCGGATCTTGTCGATAAGTTCGGGGATTAGGGGGAGTGGGTAGTGATTTTTTATGGTTAGTTCGTTGAGGCGGCGGTAGTCCTGTACCGGGCGTAGTTTCCCGTCCTTCTTTTTGATGAAAAAGAAGGGGGATGCGTAAGGGGACTTGGACGGTTGGATGTATTTCTTTTCCAGGTGTTCGGTTACGAATTCTGTTAGTTTTTCGTTTTCCGGGATTGTGAGTGGGTATACTTTGCAATCCATTGTTTCAGGGGCGGTTGGGACCAGGTCAATGGCGTGGTCCCATGGGCGTGAAGGGGGAAAGCGCTGGGACGCTTCCTCACTGAAAACTTTCTGATGTCTCCGGTATTCTTCCGGGACCATCTCTTCGAAGGTTTTCTGGGGTTTCTTGGCCGCTTCTTGTTGCGCTAATTCTGACGCCGTTGTTGTTTTTCGCAGCCGAATACAAGGTTCGTCTTCTTTTTGTAGCTGTTCCCAGGCTGATTCGTCCAGTTGGTACGTCTCCAATGCCTTGATAGTTGCTTCAAGAGGCATGGCTTCGTCGGACAGATGCAGACTGGTGATAACCACTGGTTGGAACTCTTCATCGAGTGTGGCGTCTCGCCAGTGGAACTTGGGTTCAAAGGCCGTAAACCAGGGGTATCCTAGTATGACTTCGTCGTTTCCTAAATCCGTGATAAGGAATCGAAGGTTTTGGGTTTTTCCCCCGGTCTTGATGGTGAGGTCGGTGAAAGATGTAATCTCTCCTCCTTGGTTGTGGGTTCCGTCTACGTTCCATATTTTGATGGAGCGTTCGGTGGGTAGCCAGGCTATTTGGAGTCGTTTCAGAAGGTTTGCGCTTATGAAGTTGTCCGTTGCGCCCGAGTCTACCAACACGTTTCGTTCGGCCGTTGCGTGAGCAGATTTGAAAAGCACTGGAATTCGCATAGATCGGAATCTGCTATTGTACACGCTAAGTTTTAATGCTCTAGCCCAGGCCGCCGGGTTCAAGCGTTCAGAAAATCCTTCTTTTGTCTGAAGAGTTTGTCCACCATTAATTCTCGTACTTCAGGAGTTTGGGCGAACAAGGCCGCTACCTGAGCATCGGCTTGTTCCTCATTAGAAAGGGGACGTGATGCGGTCATCGAGATAGTGGCGGTGGTTGGAGTAGGGTCCGTCGTTCCCGCTGTTTTGATGGCAGTAGTGGTTTTTTGAGGACAAAATCTGGAGATGTGTCCTTGTCCTCGGCATCGGAAGCATCTTCCTTCTTTCTGGAGTAGCTTCTTTTCGTCTTCTGTCATTGCTGCCCTGGCGCGAGTTCTGCTGACGTCCATTGCATTTGGGTCCCTGGTTTTGTTGAGGGCGTTCAGCCATTGGTCGCGAGAGGCTCCTCCCTTTTTGTCTGTTCTTCCTTTGGTGAGCCTATCTTTGAGGAGGAGATATTCTGCTTGCTGAAGCGTAACCGCCGTTTTCCAATCGTCCCAATCTACGGGGTGGTGGAACTTGATTGCGTTTATGACTAGCGCGTTTGGGAGGCCTTTCTGGAAAATTTCCAGAGTAGTGGCCTCGTCTTTGTTGTATCCTGCTTTATTGGCCAAGTTAGAAAACTTGGCTATGTAGGTGTCGATGTCCTCTTTGTCCATTCGTAAGTTTTGAATGGCGTGGCGGGCTTTTTGCTGTTGGGTAGTATCGGTGTATGCCTGGATGAACCGGGTTTCGATAGTGTTCCATAGATTTTCGGCGTTTAGGGCTACTCCTCCCGCCAATTGGTCGGCTAACCACTGTATCTGTTCTTCGACCCAGTCGTCTACTAATGGCCCTCGGATATACGAGAGGAGGGTCATAGCACGTGAATAAGGGAGGGTCAATTGTTGGACATTCGGGTTCATCCCTCGGTAGAGTGCGAAGGCGTTTAGGAACGCTCTGCTGGCTTCTCGGTCCCCAGTGAATTCTGGTGGGGGGTTTCCTCCGAGTCGTCCGTTTGGTGGGGGGGGTCCTCCAGCAGCGGGGCCTGCTGCTGCTCCGCCGCCTCCACCTCCAGGCGCGCCGCCTCCGCCTCCAGGCGCACCGCCTCCACCTCCAGGCGCACCGCCTCCACCTCCAGGCACACCGCCTCCACCTCCAGGCGCACCGCCTCCATGATGGCTTCCTGTGCCTCCCGTAGTGCCTCCTCCGCTTGCCGACATACTTCCTCCCACAAGATGTCCTCCACTACCTGCAGGATTCGCTGTCGAGGACCCTGCGGCTGGTTGTGAGGAGGTGAGGGTGGTGGAGAGTTGGGTGGTGGACATGTTGGCATACGATGCAAAGTCCACAGGTCGTTGTATGGTAGGTGTGAGTGTTGGGTTGTCTAGGTCGGGTTCAGAGGATGGTTCTTCGATGTCGGAGTCGGCTTCGATGGCGCTGATCTGTCCTTTCCCTGGTCCTAGGCCTAGGTGTGCAGGGACGGGTTTATAGGAGTACCAGGAGTGCTTTGAATCGGAGTAGGCAACGTAGGCCCAGATGTGTTGATCTTCAATGTACTCGATTGGTTCGTATGTGAGTTTATCAGGGTCGTAGACGTAGTACCCTTCGTCGTGTGGAGTGTTTCTCCAGAGAGCGGTTCCTTTGATAGAAGGTCTAAGGTCGTCGTAAGGATGCCGCTCCAGGTACTCTTTGACGAACTGTGTTCGGCTTCGGCTGGTGAGAGCCACTGTGGAGACTAGACTTAATGTAACGCCACTACAGGGGCGTTGGATACAACCTGTACTAAGTCAGTCTGTCACTCGGTAGTCAAAGCTCAAAGGCTCGACTTCAGTAAGAATGATGCACAAGAGTCACAAGGACGCACGTCACTTGGACTGTAGAGGAGGGCTAAGACTCGAAGGCCTAGCGAAGACAAGGGTCGGGGAACAAGGAGACTCCACGTAGACGAGTGTAGTATTACACAAGAAGTCTAGTCTACCGTACAAGCTAGGTATGACTAGGATTAAATAGAGATCGCACTGTATGGTCGTTACAAACAGATGGCGCCATCGCCAACTCGAGGAAGAAAGGAAGGGACACATAGGGAACAAAGCAAGGCTGTATCAAGGATAAGGGAGAATCACGCGGGATCTCGCGTGAGAGGGAACAGGTCGGAAACTAGCACATGTCAAGCTTTATCGGAAGATAACGTCGATAAGCAGGTCGCGTGATGGAGACCGAATAATTGTAATGTCCGCGTAATCGTACAGGGCTCGTATCGTGTGGGAAGGGGGAATAGTAGTAAGGAAAGAGACGAGTCCAAGAGAATCGTAACAGGTGGCAGCCGCCCTTCTTTTTAGCGCGGTCCCAAATCCTACGGCGGGCGTGAAGGGCACCAGGAGCACAGATCTTCAGACAGAGTAGCCAAGTGCAGACCATCACTCACTCATAGCACGTGCTCTTCTTCTCCAGCTCAAGCGCTTGGTCTGGCTATGTATATCCTAAGTAGCAGGGTCAACTCCGAGGTGAAAACTCCACGGCAAACTTTAGTCATCGCTCGATGCAAGAAGCACAAAGCCTGGCTTGCTAAGTTCATTATTTGACCAGATACTCCTGGCTCTCCTTGATCGAACCTTTGCCTCCCCAAATGATGCCAAACCCACCGTTTGTCACCTTGAGAAGCCTGAGTGCCAACTTCCAAACAAAGACGAAGTAGGAAGTATCCCAGACTCCCTCCCGTCGGCTCGCGCGTAAGAGACGCGTGCGCCCTCACCTTCCTATTATATCCAAACTTCGCGTCTCGTTACGCTTGGGACCGACTGGGGACTTTTGTGTCGGTGTTTTCCGGGGCGTGGCACATCGAGGTCCTTCGTCGCTATATCTGCTGTTTTATTATTGAGATGTGCGTATCTATACCGGGAATTGTTAATTAATGTACATACGCCCAAATCCATGAGCGCATGAAGTCCTTTGGAGGTCCCAGACTGCAGACTCTATACCTTGCCATACGCAGTACATGTGCGCCCCGAACTCATTACTGTCCTCTGTCATCTCTCTGAACACAGGTACTCGATATCCTCACTAGCGGAGGATGTCCTTGCTTCCCAAACGCGCGATCTGAGATATCAAGCAGTACAGTCAGCCAAAGACCAACTGGAGCGCAAGGCTGTTAATGTATGCGCCCACCTTGTCAATCACATCCCAACTTCTGCTTCGGTATCTGCTTGGGCTCTTCAGAATACACACCTGGTGCTGAGGAGAGAAGCTGAGGAGTTGACGAATAAAGACCATGGCCTTCGGTTTCATGCAAACGCTGCTACCGTGGAGCAAGTCGAGTCAACTTTCACGCCCCAACTTGCAGGAAAGATTCGGCATGTTGCCCCGACTCTGTGGGCATTCATATTCACCTTACTTGGCACACTTGACAAGTGGGATCCATGTCACATAGTTGACCCCATGGCCGTCGACTTGCATGGGGTCTTTGATGAATCCGAAAGAAATCTTGGAGAGCTCGGTGAAGAAACGCCTGCCAGCGAGACTGAAAGCGATGCTGGTATTGGCTTGGATTCGGATTCGGAAGACAACTTGAGGCGCCCTTGGAAGAGAACGCAGAAAGATGTATCTGCAAAGAACATAGCCCTTCGGGTCATTGTGCGTCGCAGCTCCATTTGAACAACATCACATATTGTTTACTTACACACAGCGTACTCCAACTTCATTAGAAAACGGTTGTCTGTGCCAGTATCATCCTTAAGAGCGCGAACAAAGACTGCAATCACTTACAGAGCATTGTGGGGATCTTCGTACACTCGGCAAATGTCCCTCAGCGTGCCATCGAAGCCCCCGCGCACGCAGGTCTGTCAATAAGTATCAAGTTCATCCAGAGGGCCGTGAAGTCAATGTCGAACGGCAGTACACATGGGATCAAAGGCCGTCTTCGCTCGCTCAAAGTGGCCATTGCCTATGACAATTTTGATACCAATCTCAAGACTTCTGAACCAACGCTCACTCACCGGCCATCATTCGTGAGCGCTACATCTGCTACAGCAATACCACTTGTGGGCGTCGAAGATATTGAAGTGCTGCGGTGTTTTGAGGAACTGTGGAAGAAGGGCCCTCGAAATCCTTCACCCCTGGCCACACCCACGGTATTCGACGAATTTGATCTGGTGAAATACCACCTGACAGACCGCCACAATCAACCAAGCCCTGGAAGAGACATCAGTCCACAGCAAGAGGCATTCGCGTGGCACGTACAAGAAATCCTGGTGAACCATGGCCAGTATTTTGGAAAACCGTCCAAGAGCCTTGGGACGATTGACTCAGTCCTCGCGATTTCACTGACAAGGACAGAGCGGATACCTATGAGGTCCATGAAGATTAAACAGTAACCAGTCGACGGAAGTATTGAAGTTATGGAAAACTTACTCCAGCAAGGTGGTCTAGGTGGCGCTACCGGTCCTGGGTTCTCGACCGGTGGAAATGTTGACATATCTGAGTTTGTACCCTTCGTCCACGGAGATCCCTTGGCGAAGGAACGCCTGGATACGATCAGGGACTCTCAACGCATAGAAGACACACCTAAAAACCGGTTTCAGTTCGCCATCTTCCTGTTGGGGCTATTTCATTATAAGATGGCCTGCGTGGGTGCTCTGCGGAGGACTTATCTTCGGGAAAAGGAAGGGCGCAGTGACTTAAACAGCACGTACCAGCATGTGGGGATTCTACGGCCCCGCGAGGCTGGCATTATGGCCACTAAGCCAGGCTTTCGCCAGATGCGTGATGCGGTCCATCATGAACTACGCGCCACCATCCTTGAGTGCTGGTGGCTTGAGGTCTCTGCACTGGGTCCAGAAAAATGGACATCTCTTGAGGCATTCGCAGAATCAAAGCCGGACTGGGGCCTAGTTGCCAAGATTTCCGAAGAGATCGTTCGGAAGTATGCGGCGACGATGGAGGGCCTATCACAGTCGCGCACAAAACCTGAAGCCGAAAGAGATCAACAATTCGAGAACCAGACCCTGCAAAACCGGGATTACCTCCTCTACGTTGACCTCTGTAATGCCATGAACGCTGGGGATGTTGGTCGTGTTGAGGCCTCGTTCCTGCCATGGATATATATCTTCTGCGCCACAGGAAAACATAAGCACGCGTCGCAATTGGCAAGGTTCATGAAGAACTTACACGAGGTGTATCCTCCTGCTCTGAGGTGAGTTCCATGCGGAAGCCAGCGAGTTGGGGTGCTCATTTGAAAACGACAGCCATCTTGTCCTCATGAATTTGTTGCGTAACCCAACGGGGAAGCCCAACGCCCTCCGACCTGTTGACTGGTTGGTAGAGCGGAATAATCTATATACAAAGGTGAGCAGACAAGCGTTACAAACTAAGACTTACCATCGCCGGCTTCCAGGTCATTTATTCGGGGAGTGGCCCGAATAGCAACATTGACTACATCTGCAAGCAACCGCCTCCCATTGAGGTGTTCAGGAGCTGCCATGTCATGGTCGAGTCCGCGTTTCAACTTACAAACCGCACCCTCAAACATACGCCTCCGGATATGACCGCAACAATTGAGAGGCTGCGTGCATACATGCAGTCATCAGGCACGTGTGGTTTGACGCGACTTAGCTTGTTTAGGCATGTGTTTCACGAGGAAAGGTGCGTATGTATGGTGACAGAGGAAGGGAGATGGAGGAAAGGGTGTTCGGGAGTGCCCGAACATGGTAATATAGTGCGCTACTCCGGGTGCGTCCCAAAGCCTGCACGTGCTGTGGCGACCTTGGCATATGCCGGTGAGCCTGTGGCAGATCTATCACGTGCAGGATTTAGGACGCACCTGGAGTAGCGCACTATATTACCATGTTCGGGCACTCCCGAACACCCTTTTCTCCGTCTCCCTTCCTCCGTCACCATACATACGCGCCTTCCCTCTATCTCCCTTCCACCACACTCACTCTATGACATCCTTAGATACTTAGCGTAACATAGATAAAATAGATGAATTCAATGGAGCGTGGGTGATCGCGAATGCGTCTAGAATAATGCAGACAACATGTATTGTGGACAAAATCCACGAGGCATAAGCGTGTGTGGAGCATGGCGGTTAGTATTTCATAATTGTGAGCGTGACTACTCATCTACAACACCACCATCGCAACTATGTCCCAATTCACAGTGCGTACTCATGAATCTTGACAAACCGTCCGAACATTCACTCAATCATATAGGTACACGACTTTTTTGATCTCGAGGCCACTGTAGATAGCGAGGAAGAGGAGGAGTTCGAAGACGAAGAACTCGGTGAGTCAGTAGGATTGGTCCCCCGTTGTGTCTTAATCGTACGTAGATCTATTTTTCAATGACGATGTCGAAGAAGCTACATCGGACTGGGGTTCGAGGCTCACCTCTCCCGCGCCAACGAATTTCACCAAACAAACATTGGAGATGCGAGCTGGTGTCACTCGGAGGTCTACCCACGCAGCCGCGAACTATGACGAGGGTGTCCCAAGACATTATCTCGTACCCCGGGAGCACGATCCTCATCTGTGGTCAGTTCGTGTAAAGGTACGTGGTCCAGCTAGCCACTTTACGCGATCTCACACCTTCTATCCAGGACATGAGAGCAACCTCGTAATGCAGATAACCCGGCGCGCAAGCCTAGGCGATAAACCGGGCGTCGCGTCAGTTTTTGCCCGCGCAGGTATCCCAGGGTTCATTTTCCTGGAAGGTAATCTCTCCGACGTCACTCGCACTGTGCGCGGCCTCGTTACCGTCTTCACCCGCCTAGCCCCATGCCTGGTCCCCCTGGAGCAGCGTGTTGCCCTGCTGTCGCCACGCAACCCGTTGTCTCATCCCACTGAAGAAGGCCAATGGGTACGTTTGGCGACAACTCTCGCAACTTCGTCTTAGAGGAGAAGGACCTCGCCCCACTCGAGCCCTTAAAGTAGTAATGTTGCTTCCATATATAGAACCAACTGTCAATTGCACGCAGCACGATCACATGCCACCACATAAAACTTTGGGGCAGGCTTGGGGGTTCAAAAAGACACAAGATAAGTATATGCGCACTCGATTTTCTTATCACTCAACCATGACCTCGCAATCATCCTCCCCAGACAGCGCATATACGCGCCGCAAAAAAGGCCATGGAAGCCACAATCCCAACAGCCACTTGGAGAGGGCTTCGTCCGAAGAACTTCCCAGAGAGAGAGGAAAGCTCAAGACACCCCGCCAAAAAACGTGAGGGGTATTATTTAATCAACTTTATTAGTTAATAGCTGTTTAACTCTAGCTGCTCAAATCAGCAAGACAGAGTCTTTCAAGCGGAGTCTGAAATGCCCCCTTGCGCCACACTGTGCCACCTACCATTTTTCCAAGCCACCAAACTAGACAGATGGAGCACTCGCCCAAGAACCCTCTACAGCTTCAGGCTGTCAAAGTTGGTAGGTGTCACACCCCCCTAAACACACCCCAACCCCCTCAGGATGTGCCCCCTGCCCTCCCATGCAGGCTAACGCTCCCCCTTTAGAACTGAGTGTCTATGTGGCGCCTTTGGGCTGCACGCTTACGGGCGCTTCTATCTCCATCAGTGACTATCTTCATGCCAAGCTGGTCCGGGAGGCTCTCGACGGCCCCCTCACTGACTGTGAGCCCTCTGACTCCCAGGGTGAACCCCCCAAGCTCCCCCCTGGGCGCCTGCAGCAACCCCCTCGCTTGCCTGAGCCACCCAGCTCTGCACTGCCAGCTACAGCCCCGCTCTCCAGGCACGAGAAGGAAAAGGTACGGAAGAAGGACCGGCGGAATAAAAAGCGCTCCATACAGCAGGCTGCAGCTGGCTCTGGCCCAGGCCTTAAACAGGTCGCAAAGAAGTGCCGTGCTGAGGCAGCTGCAGAGTCCCTGGAGCTGCCCTTCAGCATGGGCGTGGGCGTGCGGGTTACGAAGCCAGGCTGGATTGGAAGAAAAGCCACCGGCATGCCAAGGCAAGTATACGCAGTGGGGGAGCTCATAGGCGAATATGGCATGACCTGCTTTCCTTGGGACGGCAGGTGCGTAATGCATGGTGTCTTTTTTTTCAGGTTGCTCAATAGCGCTGCCCAGGCAAACCCACCCCCTCCTTGATAGGGAGAGGCGCATTATCGGGGTGCTTGTTGGCCAGCCCCGCGGCCAGGGCTGGGAGGCTGCCAAGGGTGAGGCCTTTGATGCCCTCAGGGTTGCGGCGGGGCAAATGTCCCTCACCGGCAAGGTGTCCTCTCACCGGCGTGGCACCTTTCCCTGCGTGGCCCACGGGATTTCTTTCGGGGGTGGGCAAGAGGTAGGCTCTCACCTTTCTCCCCTGGCCCGGTGCCCTCCATCTGTTTGTAGGAGCCTGGCTACCTGGCGCATCAAGGGGATAATGAGGCCGTGCTGGAGCGCCTCATGGAGGTCCCTTCGATCCAGCGCATCTGTAGCTTTGGAAGCAGTAAGTCCCCAAGTTGCAGATGAGCCGTAGCTTATGGACGCCTAGGTGCCTTCCAAATCTATGGGGCAAGGAACTTTGGGTACATGGTGGCCACGCTGGAGGAGCTGCGAGCAAGCCGTGACCTTTGTCAAGATGAGGGGCTCAGGCTTCGTCGCCCCTATGACTCCAAGGTTGGGGCCTTCCCCTGCCGCACCTTCAACCTCGGGGAGCAGTCTGTTTCCTTCCCCCACACCGACGACAGCAATCTTGCACAGGGGTGGTGCTCCATCACCCCCCTGGGCTCCTTTAACCCAAAGGAAGGCGGCCACATCATCCTTTGGGACTTTGGGCTTGTGATTGAGTTCCCCCCAGGCTCAACTGTGCTCATACCTGTTGAAGCGCAGAACTAACAAGCAAGATGTTAAGCTTGGGGAGCTAAAGACAGACAAGTTACTTCAGAGGTAGAAGGAACTCTAATACCATTACTACACACCTAAAGACAGACAAGTTCTATAGAACGTCTTATGAGTAAAGGTGAAAGAGTAAGGTAGAAAGAAGGAACTTACACTTCAGAGGTAGAAGGAACTCTGAAGTGTAGAGGCGAAAACAGCAGTCCTTATATACAGGACGCTTAGCTAATGATGGTCTGTGCGCACTGGTGACCCAAACACAATACAGGTGGTCTGTGCGCCAGAGGGAGAAATGCCATTGGACGGCAGAGAACAATAGCTGCCTAAAGCAGACAATACCGGTATCTTAACAATAGAAAGAACAATAAGAACCATATATGGATCTAACAATAAAGATAAACAAAAGCGGTCCGTATGAGTCCGGAATGTCCATAAGTCCATAAGGGACAGATACCGTATATAGTATGTGGGCTGACTCAATCAGATCCCACGAGACATGTGACTTTAACAGTCGCGTCTCAACATCCCTCCATGATAGAGACAGTCCACAAGAGTGGTACAAGCATTGAGTGAAAGTGCCTTGGCAGGGTACTTTATTGCTTTACTGTACTATGAGAAATGTTTCGATTCTCTGGTTAGAAAGAATCTATGTACGCAGAAGTCCTGATAAAGGACAACTTTTTGGAGGTCTTCATGCACTGCTCTATGAGGATAATGTAGTTCTGAAGAACTACTTTTTGAAGAGCCGTGAGCTGGGAGATAAGATGGAACAGGTCCAACTTCTTCAGTTCTCTAAGAAGGGTTTTTCTTAGCTATTAAACTAGGAGTTCTGTTGCTAGTATACACAACAGTTCGACGTCCTAGAACCCATCTTTACACCATTCCTAGATCAGTAACCATTTTTTCAAAGGGTTCTCTGGGCAGTGACTTAGTGAGTCCATCTGCAACCATTTCCCCTGTGGGTGTACGTATCAGGTGTATGACCTTGTTTTCTACGTACTCCCTGACTACATGGTGTTTGATCAGGATGTGTTTGGAGCGTCTCCCAGTGACAGGGTTGAGAGCTAGGTCCACAGCACCCTTATTGTCACAGTGCAGAGGAATGGGGGAGGATACCTCATACCCCAGTTCTCCAAGGAAAGTGGCATACCACTGAGCCTGATTAGAGGCGTCTGAGAGGCTCATGTACTCTGCCTCAGTGGTAGACTGCGCAATTGTCTTTTGCTTTCTGGTACACCAGGAAATGGCTCCATTTGCAAGCAGGTAGACAAAACCTGAGGTGGAGTGCTTTTCTTCCTGATCTCCCCAGGAAGCGTCGCAGTAGCCATGAAGGCCTTCACCACCATTGCCATTCCCTCCAGCATAGCGTAACGAGTAGTCCTTGGTGCTATTTAGATAAGCTAGGACATACTTGGCTAGGCGTAAATGCTGAGGTGAGGGGTTGGAAGCAAATTGGCTAAGGCGCGCAACAGCGAAGGAAATATCAGGTCTGCTTCCAATCTGCGCATATAGCAGAGACCCAATAATCTGTTGATACTTCTTAATCTCAGAAGTAGAGGCCTGATCTGTGTACTTGATCAAGTGTGCCTCGGCGCCAGAGGGAAGAGGGGTATATACTGGATTGGAATCAGACATTCCAAAGCGTTCCACTACATCACGGATGTAGTCTGACTGGTTGATCTCCATAGTGCGATTAGCACGATCTCTGGTGATGTTAACACCAAGATAGGACTGGATCTCTCCCAGATCGGTCATCTCATATCGACTAGATAGAGAGGCCTTCAGATCTTTAATCTTTGATAAGGAGCTTCCGAGTATAGTGATGTCATCTACATATAAGATCACGAAAAGTGTATCACCCCCCTCTTGAAGATGATACACGTATACTCCTGCATCTGAGTACGTCCGCGTAAAGCCTAGGTCAACTAGGACCCCATGGAACTGCACATTCCATGCGCGGGAAGCCTGTTTCAGGCCATAAAGGGCCTTCTGTAACCGGCACACAAGGTGCTCGGAGCCAGCAGTGACGAAACCGACTGGTTGCTCCATATATATTTCTTCCTCCAGTTCCCCATGAAGGAATGCCGACTTGACATCCATCTGGTGAATATGCCAGTCTTCAAGCGTAGCCAATGCGAGAAGGAGTCGCAGGGACTCAAAGCGGGCAACTGGGGAGAATGTTTCGTCAAAGTCCACCCCCTCTAGTTGGGTGAACCCTTTTGCCACTAGCCTAGCACGAAAGCGTCCATCTGCTTTCTTTTTAAACACCCATTTACACTTAACCACCTTCCTTCCTTCAGGAAGGGGTTCAAGCCTCCAGACATCAAGCTTGTCGAGAGCGTCCAGTTCATACTGACACGCTTCAAGCCAATCGACAGCTTGGTCAGACTCCATGGCTTGCTTAAATGTCTGCGGGTCCTTGTAGCCAGGAACCTCGGCAGCGTTCAGCAAGTCCAACATTCCCAGCCTACTGCTCCCAGGCACAAATTCATCGTTTTCCTCTGTGTAGTAGCGAGGATTTGTGAATCGTACCCTTGTCCCACGCCTTGGGCGAGGGGGTGAGGTAAGTTGCCCATTCCTCGGAGATCTAGGTGTTTCCCTAGGAGGAGAGATATCCCTATTGAAGTTGGGTGCAGGGATTGGGGCAGTTACTACAGGCGGTCTCCCTTGCGAGCGAGTGCGAGGGCGCCTTGGAGTTGTAGGGGCAGGTGCTTGGGATGGAGGAGTGTGGTATATAGTCTGGTCTGCAGGGTTTGGAGAGGTGTTGGGAGGTGTGCTAGGCTGTTGTACTGGTACTGCGGGCACCTGGACAGGTGGTAGGATAAAGACTGGTGTCTGAGGTGCCGCAGGGGCAACAGCTGGCGTAGGCTGACTAGGCACTACGAAGAATATCTCACCGGCAACAGCAGCCCCTTTAGCAGGTTCGCCGGACTCGGGAGAAGTATTGGATTGTTTGGAGTGACTAGTCAGGTCACTCAGGGATGGGAAGGTAGCTTCGTCAAATGTAACATCTCGTGAAGAGACGAAGCACCGGCTATGTCTATCCCAGAGTTTGTAACCCTTTGAATTGGGTTCATAGCCCACAAACACGGCTTCCTTTGATTTAGGATCTAATTTGCGCCGGTTGTGTTCTGGTACATGATAGTAGGCTTTGCAGCCGAATACTCTAAAGTAAGAGACATCTGGGACTGTACCATCCCAGAGCTCCAGCGGAGTTTTCCACTCATTAGAACGGGTGGGAGTGCGATTGTAGATGTGCACTGCAGTTTGAACTGCTTGTTCCCAAAAGCCAAGGCTTAGGCCAGCATGATGAAGCATGCTGGTGCCTTTTTCCATGATGGTGCGGTTAAACCGCTCGGCTCTCCCGTTCTGTTGTGGAGAATAAGGCATCGTAAGCATATGCTCAATCCCTTCTTCTAGAAGAATGTCTTTTAAGACATTGTTGACATACTCGCCACCACGGTCCGAGTGTAAGGTTTTAATGGGCTTATTTTGTTGTTTTTCAGCCCATGCCTTGTAGTGTAGGAAGGCACCTGTGAACTCGTCCTTAGATTTCATAGGGATGACTACTGCAGCTTTTGAGAAATCATCTATGAAGGTGGCGAAGTATTTGTTGCCCTGAATAGAATTACTCTGTAGTGGGCCAACAAGGTCACTGTGCACAAGTTCGAGGGATTCTTGTGCACGCTTCTGGGAAGGAGGAAAAGGTTTGCGGGTGGACTTGCCAAGTTCACACCCGTGACAGGGACCTTCTTCCTCAGGGGATTCATTTATGTTGAGTCCTTTCACGGACTTTGGAGCATATCTTTGGAGCGCTTCTTTGGACATATGTCCCATGCGCTGATGCCAGACATCAAGGCTAGCAGATGCAGTTGCTTGGGCATTTACTTTATGGTGCCCATCAAGCCAATATAGGCCTGAAGCCTTGTGTCCTTCCGCAATGGTTTTCCCATCATACCTTATAGCAAAGGTAGTGGCATCAAAACTTACTATGGCCCCCTTGGCTGTTAGGGCAGGGGTGGACAGTATACGCGAGTGCGTGTTAGGTAGGTGCAGCACATTGGAGATCTTTAGGTCATACCCAAAGTTGGTGTGGATTGTAACTGTTCCAGTGCCAACACTCCTTAGCAAGGAGTTATCTCCTAGAAGTACTTCAACACCTTTGTGAGGGGTGTAGGTGTCGTAGTCTTCTATGTGAGGGGTGAAGTGTGCTGACGCCCCACTGTCCATCATCCATTTTGATGCAATCTGGGTATTATGTGTACCCATCGTGTAAAGGGAAACCTGAGGTACTTCATGTACCTCCTCTATTTTGCCAGAGCCATTGACTATGGTAAATAGTCGGCTCTTTGGTACAGGTATGCTATTTAACCTGTTTGCCGGAAGTGAGTCCGGCACCTCTACTGTGGTATTCTGGGCCGCCTTTGCCCACTGTCCTGCCTTCCCCTTCTTGGCATTCTCCTGGTCCCGTTTGAGTTTGTAACATTCTGGCTTTTTATGGCCAGGCTTTTTGCAGTAGTGGCAGATTATGTCCGAAGACACAGAGCTGCCCGATGGCCGCGCCTCATGAGCGTGAGGGGCCGAAGATTTCTTGACGGGGGCGACCTTATTGTAGGACGCCACGGGACCAGCGAGTCGGGATTCCTCATTGATGAACCTATTGATGAGGTCCTGAGGTTGTAGATTAGAAGGGGGGCCGGAGGCCAGGATGGTACCAGCTATGGTGCTGTAGGATGGGGGGAGCGCGTCTAGAAGAATGAAGGACATTTGCATGTCCGAGACGGGCATTCCCTGCTCCACCAGGGTGTTCCTCAGGTCCAGCATTTTTTGGAGCTGAGGCAGGAAGGGGCTACCTTCCTGAAGCTTGGTATTTGCCAAGCCCACCCAAATATTGAAGGTGGCCATAGAGCCAACCTGACCATAGAGGTTCTCCAACTCCACAAACTTGTCATGGACAGTTGGGAAGATGTGGGAGGAGTGAATACCGGACAGGACCTCCGTTGTCACTGATAAAAATAGGAGGCCAGTAATGACCTCTTCTTGTTTTGCCCAAAGGGCAAGCATGGCAAGTCCCTCATCTGTAGGACCAGTGGGCCCTACAGCACCTGCTGCAAGAGGGGGATGTTGGGGCACAGAGGCAGGAGCACCGTGTGTAAGGTGCCTGCTGCACCCGTTCATCAACATGAGGGAGGTGAAGGTGGCGGACCAAGTCTGCCAGTTGGTGCCATCCAACTTGGCGAGGGTGACGGACGGAGGGAAGACAAGGTGGAAAGACATTTGAGATGTTTGTAAATCTGGTTCCGAGGAGCAGTCAGAACCAGCTCAGATCTTGGTAGAGAAAGTAATGGTCCAGCCATAGGAGCGCTATACTCCATAACACATATGGTGTCATGCCTCAAGTATGTGCGACTTGGGTATAATTGTATAGTGGAATCATTGTACTGATGGCTGCCTTATACTAAGACCCACAAAGCCCAAATGTTACTATGGGTAATAGTCATGCAACAGCTTTGTTGGCTTCGACGGAATAGGAGCTTTTGGTCCGGCGAAGGACTACTAAGTCTCTGTATCCCTCAGCCTTACAGCCTTGATGCTGGGGCTACTAAGGATCTATAGTAAAGGGTAGTACCCTAGAGAGGAGCCAACAGCGAGTTCAAGAGACAGTGATAGGGATCAACTCCCATAACAACTGAATCTTCCGTCTGTGGAGTCTCTAGAACAGACCATTAAGGGTCTTGGTACTAAGTAACTAGACTAGTGATACTTGCTATGCAGCGAATCCTGCACAAAGGGAGCGAATACTTCTCCTAGCAGAGGTCTAGTCATAGCTACTGTGTATAGTACTAAGTAGCGTCTCCTAGTTGTGTCAGAGGGAAGGACTTCTGGGTTTGACTATTAACCAGGCCTTCACACCCCTTAAAGTGACCCAGGTATTAACCGAGTATCACCCAACCATTAGAGAGGCCTATAGCCGCAAGGGTCTTCCCCTATTGGCCTATGAAAGCACTTCCAGACGAAAACTGGGTAATGAAGATATAGTAGTGCGCACAGAGGAATTTGAGGTTATGTAAAACCTCTCATGAGAACCTCCTTAGGAGGCTAGCCAAAATGGCACATGACCGAAGTCATGGTGGACAAGAAGAAGAGGGTGTGTCGAAAGAGGATAGAGGATGCTCACTGAAAGTGTGGTGACGACAAAAAAGGTGTGGTCGGCTGAGAGAGCAAGATGACACAAGTAGATCTGATAAAGCAAGTTAGTTATTAGGCGTCAGGGCCCATAACCTGTTGAAGCGCAGAACTAACAAGCAAGATGTTAAGCTTGGGGAGCTAAAGACAGACAAGTTACTTCAGAGGTAGAAGGAACTCTAATACCATTACTACACACCTAAAGACAGACAAGTTCTATAGAACGTCTTATGAGTAAAGGTGAAAGAGTAAGGTAGAAAGAAGGAACTTACACTTCAGAGGTAGAAGGAACTCTGAAGTGTAGAGGCGAAAACAGCAGTCCTTATATACAGGACGCTTAGCTAATGATGGTCTGTGCGCACTGGTGACCCAAACACAATACAGGTGGTCTGTGCGCCAGAGGGAGAAATGCCATTGGACGGCAGAGAACAATAGCTGCCTAAAGCAGACAATACCGGTATCTTAACAATAGAAAGAACAATAAGAACCATATATGGATCTAACAATAAAGATAAACAAAAGCGGTCCGTATGAGTCCAGAATGTCCATAAGTCCATAAGGGACAGATACCATATATAGTATGTGGGCTGACTCAATCAGATCCCACGAGACATGTGACTTTAACAGTCGCGTCTCAACAATACCCTCCGCGCTCATCACGCACTCCAACACCCCCCTTCAGGCTGGTGAAACGCACTTCTGTTTGATTCAGTACGCGGCAGGGGGCCTCTTCCGGTGGGTGGAGAATGGCTTTCAGACCCAGGGGGACCGGCTGGCAAATGCCAGCGAGGAGCAGCGGCGTGCTTTCCTCGCTAAGCAGAATACCAGGTGGTCCAATGCAGTGGGGATGTTTACAATGCTTGATGAGCTCAACTGCCCAGCGGCCCATGCTGCAACTTGACGCCCAGTGGGAAGTCTGTCGATTTGTGTGGGTTATTTTTCGAGCAATACAGATTAAAATTGAGCGCTGGTTAAATGCTCCGTATAGTCGAAGATTTTAGATAAATACTAGATAGATCCTCCGCTTTCTTGGATTGCTGCTGATAATATTTGAAGAAAATCGAAATAAATCCATCGGGATCGGCCACTCTATGTCCCAATTGAATCGACAAAAAACCTCCGAAATCGCCGACTTGTGTGGCCGAAATTCAGGGAACTGCAGAGTGATTTGGTGCTCACAAAGACTATGATCTAGCGTCGTTATTTTTATTCTATTATCATTACTTCTTTTGTGCGGTATTGATGTCGACCCTTCTTATTTCACATCCTACTCGCACCCCGGCTTTTCCTTGTAATATGGATGGCATGAACTTGGAGTTACTTTGCCACCTGCGACCCCCATACCCGCTCTCTGGTCATCACTTTGCGCCTCGCGCCATAGTGGCGGATGAAACTACTTCGCTTCAAGGGCCAAAGTGATGTGGGGCTTCTCCGCTATGTGGCTGCTCGCTGTGTGACGAGCCCGCGAAGGAAGAGCCCACTGCAATATCATATGTCCTGCGAATCACCTGTTGACTAATTTTCCATACACAAATAAATGCTATACATACGGGCAAATTGTTCCAGCCACCGTCGGCCAATTTCATCGGCATAGTCGACGTACAACGCAAGGCGCAGAAGTTCCGCGAGTATGAACTCGTGTTCATCAATTGCTTCGCCATCCCCCCCGGGCCCCTCCGCTCCGTCCAGAGCGTCGAGAAGGGTGATGTACAAGTCCTGAATACGGAACGCGTGGGCAGTAGCAGCGGGGAGTACCTTTTGGAGGCGAGCGCTTTCCTTTGTCGATACGCAGTAGTCAATGAACACGAGTCGCCACGCGGGCCGAGGGCCTGAAGCAGCTGTGATGCGGTAGCCTTCGAAAGGAGATCCTTAGATACAAGGTGAGAGAATAGTGAGGAAATGTGTATGTACCATTCCGGGTTGCTGTTCCGTGATGCAGGGTTATGAAGGAGGGTGAAGCGTGAACGTGCAGAGCTAGTGCCCTTTTTGAAAGTCTATAAAACTAGGCGATGACGTACGGCGAATGTGAGCACGTCTTGTAAGAAACTCAGGCCATCTTCAGTATCAAGATCGGCGACCACATAGATGGACAGCAGTACCTGCTCAGAAGCTGCAACACATCGTCAGTGGCCAAGGGAGCTGAGGTTGGGGGCCGACTCGCCAGGGTATAAGAGACGTGCAGTCCAGTCTGCTTGTGCAAGTCGGAGAGAATAATCACGCGCACGCCACCCAGTGGGACGATGTGGCAATTGCGCCCCTTCATAGTGGTAGGCAAATCGTAGAAATGATTCTTAATGTCGTCCACCTGATCATCCGTAATTGCACCCGCATAGATCTAACAAAAAAGCAGTTCATCAGATGCCAACTGGGCGCAGTAACAAAGCGGTGACCTTCTCTTGGAAATACTGAAGAGCCTGCCCGACACTGGTTTGCAGCGGGTTAAGAAAGTTCTGCCCCCATCAGCAATGGGATGGAGCTTGGGAGACGGGGCAGGGGCTGGGCGTACGTCATTGAGCACGTAATACTTTCCACTGATAAATGTGTGGCCGTTAGGTGACGAGGCCACGTCTGTACCCCGCCGTTGTGCATACGCGCGAGCCTTGTTGATCCTCACTTCGAAAAATTCAGAAGTGTGGCCGGCCAGAACATCAAATGACAATTCCTCTCCTCCTTTGATTTCCTCGCTCCCAACGAGCGCGTCGAATTGCCTCTGCACGTGGGACCAGTCCAATTCTGGCTCTCCCCTGTCCTGTAGATCCAGAATCTGATGTAGAATAATGAGCCGGGGTAAAAGTCGTAAGTATGGTCCACGCACAGCACCGAAGAATTGCATAGTCGCAACACGCCCGTATTTCTTCTCCAAGTAGTAGAGCACCCTGGCCATCCTTGCGCCCTCTTCCGTCTCAACGATGGGAACAGCTCCAAGGCGAATCGGGTAGGAGTGCTGGATGAGCATCGAGACCGCGTTCGCAATGAAGTGCAGGCTTGCTGGTCGAGACAGGTCGAGCACGAACGTGACGTTGAACATGTTGCGACGGACGGTGGGCGCTTGACCTGGATACATCGGGTGCAAGAGCTTCGTTCGGTCAGTGACGCACAAAAAGAACGCAAAAGGTGGACTTACTGCATGTAAGGATGGCTGCCAGCGTGCGTAGCTGTGTGGGAGTGAGAAGGCTAGGCATAGTAAGAACTAGGCCACTCACCGGCTATCTTTCGTCATTCCACCAGAAGATAGGATTTCCATCTTACGGACGCTCGCTGGAATCGAAAAGGCCACCTGTGGCGTCGGCTCTCGGTGAAGAAGTGCCAAATGAGGGATGGGTGATGAGG
Source organism: Lactarius indigo (assembly GCA_025766275.1). NCBI lineage: Eukaryota > Fungi > Basidiomycota > Agaricomycetes > Russulales > Russulaceae > Lactarius > Lactarius indigo. Next base: position 13,702 of record JAFKAC010000177.1, on the reverse strand, counting down.
TCAAACGCTTCTCCAGGTAGGAGGCCAAGGGACGTCAAGGAGAGCATAAGATCTCTTTCCTTGCGTACTAGACGAAGAAGGCTTCGGGAGGTTATGAGTGGCATCAGTCGGATGTGAGGAACAGTGAAAAGAGGGGAGGGGTGGGGCATTACCTGTACGGGTTCATCTCGTCTGGGGAAACAGGCACCCCGTTCAACCAGACCGCGCTCACGCCAGGGCGAATCTTGTAAGAATTGGAAGAGACTTCCTCTAGGAGGCCGGGCTGCGACGCAATGCGTCGGGTGAGAGAAGTCGCGTATCTTGGGAAGCCATGTACCGGGTGTTTTAATGTTTGGAGCGGGGTCGGTGATTCGAAGACCAGCTGAGTAGCAAGAATACCAATCTCTTGCACGAAAAGGTCAGCAGGGACGCGACGGATCGCGGCGGGGGAAATGGCGGGATGCTTACGAGCTATCTCGTCTTTTTTAGAGGCTCGCCGGTGTTCAAGGTCGTGCTGAAGGGGTGTTGTTCTAGAAGGAGGAGGGCGCTATCTAAATCGCCTTCTTTCATCATCGGCATATACTGTCTGGGCGCCTTCTGATGTGGGGTCTAGTGCCGGTCAGCGTGAGAAGTCGTAAGGGAGAACGACACCAAAAAGTACTTCTGCTGCGGGACCGTCTATCGTCGAGGGCGAGATAGTCCATGTTTTTCAAGTCCGGCGTGACGCCGTAGCCAGAGAGATAGCCCCCTTCCCTTACTACATCGTCAGGAAGGGTGGGTCTTAAGATGTATTGGACTCTCGGAGTGGGACCACTGGACGGCCGTAGGAGGTGTGAGTGGTACCGTCAGAAATTGGTGGATTGGAAAGAGGCATAGAGGACGGCAGTGCACGGTGGACTACTCAGAGCCTGACCGGGCGTGGGATATATGCGATTGAAAGCGAGCATGTGGGGCTTCGGAAATGGTTCACTGGCGCTGCAACGTGAGCACCGCAAGAGCAGAAACCTGGAGAGAGGTTGACGACTCACGAAGACCTCTTTGACGTCTTTAGTTTGGAACGGAGGGCGGCCGAGGATGAATGTGTAGAGAATGACACCGATCGACCAGATGTCAACTTCAAACTGTGTCCACTCGCAGTGCCGAACAATACCTCCGGCACAATAGTTGGGCGTGCCGCAGATGGTCTTCTTTCACTCCCCGGGGCTCTTGATAAGCGCGGCCAGACCAAAATCACCAGCTTTGATGCTCATGCCCGCGTTAAGGAAAAGACTGCCGAGCTTAAGGTAGCGGTGGATGACCTGGTGGGTGTGCATATGGTGGCAGGCACCAATGAGTTGCACCATGAAGAACCGTGCCTCTGGCTCTGTGAAGACGCGACGACGGTGGAGCATGCCCATGAGAGAGCCGTGGGACAAAGCTCAAGGGTCATGTATGCGTTCTCGTCATCCTCAAAGCAACCAATGAACTGGACGAAGTTGAGGTGGTCTAACGCCTTGTGGATTTTGATCTCTGCGTAAAGCCGGAATGTGTTTGATATTGAGATCAAGGCCGGGTACAGTTAGCACACACCTTGGTTTTAGCTTTCTTGGTCTTGAGCGAGCTCTCCGTCGCGACCTTACAGGCAAGGTAGTTATTGCGGGATTCTCTGACTTGGTACACTCTAGCGAAGCCGCTCTGTAAGGTTATGATAGGTCCAGAGAGGGTAGAGGTAGGTAGGTGCTTACTTCTCCAAGGAAAGACATTCTTTGATATCGCAGGGAACCCGCCTCGTCTTGAATGACTTGGGGTGGGGAAGGGGGCTAAACTTTGGCATTCTGGAAAAGCAGAGAAGGAGATGGTTTCTTTTCATGGGACGTTAGCTTTGGTGGGACCTCAGGAGGTGGTTATTGATAGCGTTAGATAAGGGGGTTGCATCAATGGGTGGTCGTTGAGGTGGTAGGTGGAGAAATCGGAGCGAGACGAGTGTGATGGAGATGAGCGTTCATTTGTCACAGATGCCTGACACCAGAGACAACTAGAAAGAATAATCACGACTTGCTGGCCGACTTGCGCGCTGTTGAGCAAGTATAAGGTCCAGTACCTATGCGCGTTTATTATGTGAGCAATTATACCACAAACCATCACATGACCGCGTTCTCCGCCCACTGGAGCGAGACCTTGACAGCCGCCACGACCACATATATCGACACCGAACCACGTCCGTCCTGCCATGATCATGCCTTTGATTTCCTAGTGACGCAGCCTCTTAACTGTCACCGGCCCAAGCGCATTCGACAAAGAAATTCATGAGTATGTCCCGCTTTCTTGTTTTCCAAAATTCGACCACTAAAAAAATACAACCACGATCGCGAAGTGTATTTCCAGTCCACTGCACAGGGCGGAACCTAGCTTCTCCATGGGGCACTATTCAGCCTGCCGACCCTCCTTCCATGCGAGGGTCCGCTCGTGTAGCTCGCTGCTCCCACCGCCCATGACGCAGCTCCCACACGCTAAGCCCCTCAAGCCCAAGCCCCTGATAAAATGGCAACTGTTCACGCGTGAGAAGGGCATCAACCCGAAGCAGCAGGGCAAGAAAGTCTGGGATGACGAACGCCAGGCGTAGGTACCGCGCTAGGGGTGGAAGGGGAAGAACAGGGACGAGGAGACACAATAATTACACGAGGTGCCTGCCAACACTGGTGCGCCCCCTTTTTTGTGTTTGCCGGGCGGGAGCTGAAATGCCATGACGATGTTGGGTTGGCTTCTACTAGATGCGGGTTATGACCCATCCAAGGAGGCACAGGCGGAGTGGGAGGAGCGCTGGTGAAGAACGAGCCCCAGCACCTGCGGAATCTCGCCCGGGTCGAGCAGGGGTGGACGACGGCGATGGCCGCTGGCCCATAGGTCAACCATAAGCGGTATGTTGATCACACTCTCGCTACGACACGTATGAGCACGACGAACCTGGGCAAGTTCGGCCCCGTGCTTGACAGCGAGAAAAGCTAGGCCAGGTGAAATGTAATGTACCGTATGCCTCCCACCTTACTCTCACGCGTTCACTACACCCCCTATATTCATACAGTGCCACTCGCCCCCAGCTCGAACCAATTGAAAAGTCCGCTGGCGCGTAGAAGATGTGAATCTCATCAAAAAAATAAGAAATGGCACGCCTGGTGGCTCGCCATTTAAAAAGTCGAAACAGGATCAGGGCGGCGGCAGTGCAAGGGACTTGGTCAACGTGCGCAAGGTGCGATTCGCTTCTGCGGAGAAGGCAGCAGCTGCACAAGTCAGGCTCAGGTCGTGAGAGCTGAGGTGATAATGCTATGGCTGTCACGCCCACGTGACATCACGGTCACAAGTCGTGCCACGTCGAATCGATTGCCAGCGAAGTAATCCCTTGCCAGCTGTCTCTGCCACATCTACTGTATGTTTGCCAGCTCATCTGAAGTCCGTAAATACCAGAAAATAGTCACGAAAATCCACAGTTTGTACGAGTATAAAGCGTAGTCATAGAGTAGTACATTCCTTGTCTACTCTTCGTTCTGAAATCCAGTCTTGTCCTCTCACTTGCGTGCCATTGAGCATTCCAAGTCAGCATACTTCACTTGTCATAACACAAGTCTTCGAACTCGACTTAGTCACGGAACGGTCAGCTGGTACCGTGACATAAGAGTAGACCCCTTATTCTCTCGCTAGACGACACGGCGCACAAGTGTCGTACGAACGAAACTGGCAGAAGCCCCGAACGGACAGTACGCGTACATCGAACCCGCTAATGACATAAACGACAGTACCGAAAAGCGACTGGTACTCAGACGAACAGCACCCAACCTCACAGATCTCGCGGTTAAAGGCCTTGTGTGGGAGCACCACAGGGGATACACACTCGAACGAACACCGGACCCAAGCCTCGACGTCGAATATTTCGAAAACGAAAACGCGTGGTACGAAGTACTACTTGATTACCCGGGCTGGGCGACATATAACAGCGCCCGAGTCGAACGACCACACGACTGGGGACTACGCTTGAGATCAGATATCCAAACTACCCCAGTCTACGACTGGCACACCCACCGATTAGCCGTCGCCGCATTAAAACGAAAAGGAAAGCGTCGTTCACCACAACAACCCCCCCCGTTCACACCACTCCCGTTTCCGACAACGACTCCACCCACTCCAATGGCAAGTGGATCCGGCAGTACACCTTCGGCGACTACGACCAACGGACCCCTCCAAGGGGGAGCGCCCACGTATTTTAATGGAGACAGAGCAAAAAGCGCTCAATTCCTGCACGAGTTCAACCAATACCGACGAGTAAATCGTACGAACGAACGAATGGTTTCGCCATACCAACGAGTAGCTCTGGCGTTAACTCTTATCCGGGGACCTGATGTAGAAAACTGGAATCAGTCGCAGGATAAAAAGCTGGACGAGAAAATTAATCACAGCTCGCACCCCATCGCCGAAACCGACGAACGACTATGGGACGAATTCGTCATCGACTTCAAAAACGCCTGGACCGATACGCTCAGTAAACAGACCGCCTATGCCAAACTCACTGCCCTGACGATGAGCGGCGAGGCCATTGACGAATACATTGCCCGATTCGAACAGCTCGCAGAGGCGGCTGGATGGGATATGACAGCTATCGGCACGGTCGACCTGTTTCGACGAGGACTGAAAAAGGGACTCCTTGTCGCCTGTTTAAAACACGGCGTCATGCCCGTTACGATGGACGACTGGAAGGTCGCCACTCGAGAAGAAGTCCAGCGATTCCGCACCATTACTAATTGTGTCGCCGCGCTCGGAAAAGGCGCAGTACCACCACCTAAACCGCCAGCACCCCGACCAGTCACACGAAACGACGTTGTACCAATGGATGTCGACGCCGTAAGCACGTTCACCCCGCGACAACGAACCCCACAGAGCAAGCAGAGTGGGAACGTTGTAGGAAGGAAGGACTCTGTTTTCGTTGCAAACAGGCGGGACATCTCTCGCGTGATTGTCCAAAGAAGAGGATGGGCCCTAGCCGAATTAACGAGGTCGTGGCCTCACCAGTACCGCAACCAATGGTCGCCCCCGCACCAGCATTAGACAAACAAACGTTGATTAACGGACTATTGGGACTGTCCGGTGCCGATCGAAAGCAAATGATTTCACAAATGCTTATCGAAGTTGGAATCGACGACGACGACGAGTTGGAGGACAACGAGACTGCTGAAATTAATGCCCTCTCGTCCACCAACGAAACGACACTCACCATCCCTATTAAAATCGAACACGGATACAACGTTCCAGCATTGCTGGACTCCGGAGCTTCACAAAATTTCATCGACCCCGCGCTAGTCCAAAAACTCGGGCTGACCACGGTAAACATACCTGCTCGACAAGCATATAACGCCGATGGGACCCTTAACACGACTGGGACGATTACCGTCGCATGCCCAGTTCGACTCGTTTGGGGAGTACGCGAGTATAACACCCATCTCTACGTCACGACTCTTGGTCGTCCACGCATCATATTAGGGCACGCCTGGTTCAAGGATACTAATCCCGACATCGACTGGGCAAATAATCAGCTGCTGGGACCACAAAGGCGACTCACCTTCGAGAGACGAGACATTATCAACACCATCGCACAGCAGATGGCAGAAAAATTTGGTTCAAACGGAGCCGAAAAATTGCCACCACATTACGAACGATACGCCACCGTTTTCTCGGAGGAAGCCGCCAAACGATTCCCACCCGAACGAATAGACGACCACGTGATCACCCTGATCCCCGACGCTCCGCCCACACTCCAGTGCAAAATATATCCGCTAAACGCAAAGGAGCTACAGCATTTAGACGAGTTTTTGCACGAACACCTCGAAAAAGGCTATATTCGCGAGTCAAAGTCGCATTACGCGTCGTCATTTTTCTTTCTAAAAAAGAAAGATGGCAAACTACGACCTGTCCAAGATTATAAACCGCTGAATAAAATTACAGTCAGAGACACCTACCCGATCCCACTGATCTCTAACATCCTGGACCGACTGGCCGATAAGACTCTGTTTACCAAGTTCGATATCCGTTGGGGATATAACAACATCCGCATCAAGGATGGCGACCAGTGGAAAGCCGCGTTTAAAACGCCCCGCGGACTATTCGAACCCATGGTTATGTATTTTGGACTTACGAATTCGCCAGCTACTTTCGTATGCGCCATGAACCGAATCTTCCGTTCCTTACTCAACCAGCATCCGGCGGAGCTGTTCATCTATATGGACGACATACTCATTGCTACTACTCACGACATCCAACGACATCGTCTAATCGTTGACAAAGTCTTGCAGGTTCTCCTCGACGAGAGTTATTTCCTAAAACTCTCGAAGTGCGAATTCGAACGCACGGAGATCGACTACCTTGGTATGACCATCGCTGACGGCACGATTCGTATGGGACAGGACAAAATATCGGGTCTCCACGATTGGCCACGCCAACTTACCACTGTCAAACAAGTACGCAGCATCCTAGGCGTATTAGGGTATCAACGACCATTCATTCCGCGTTACGCACATCTCGCTCAACCACTCACGCAACTCCTACGCAAGGACGTTCCGTTCGAGTGGACCACGGAGCATACCACCGCCCTTGACAAACTCATCACTTTTGCCTGCTCACGCCCTGCGTTGAGACAACCGGACGCTGACCTACCATACTCTCTCCAAACCGACGCCTCTTTATACGCCATCGGTGCCATCCTCACACAACCGGATTTGCGTAATAAACATCAAGCGGTCGGATATTTTTCTCAGGCATTCTCGACCGCCGAACGAAACTACGATGTGTACGATCGCGAGTTCCTCGCCCTCGTTCGCGGACTCGAGCATTGGCGACACCTCTTAGTCGCCGCACGACACCCAGTTACCGTCTTTACGGATCACGCTAATCTTCTACACTATCGCTCTCCACAACACATCAATCGGCGTGTCGCGCGTCTGGTCAACATCCTCGCCGATTACGACCTTCGCCTTCGACATGTACCCGGACCCACCCTCCACGCCGACTCACTGTCCCGTCATCCCGCACTCGTTCCTCCCAGTGACGATAATACCGGTGTCATCGTTTTGCCCCCCGCTTACTTTATTAATACCGCTCGCATCGTCTCCCTCGACGACCGTTGTCGCCAAGCGCAACTCCTCGCTCTTCCCGCGGATTGGATCAACCGTTATCACCTGGAACGGTCGCCCGCCTCCTCTCCCCTTGTCTTTCACCACGGCCGCCTCGTAATCGTGGACGATCTCACCCTGAGGAGGGGAGTGATCGAATCCTTCCACGATTCGATTACCGCCGGTCATCCCGGCCAAACAAAAACTTTACAGGGAATACAGAAACACTATTGGTGGCCGAACATGGCGAAGGACATCGCAGACTATGTCACCGGCTGCCATGTCTGCCAAGCTAATAAAAACTTGCCAGGTCGCCCAAAACCGCCGATCTCACCCATCTACCCCGCAGAAACAGCGCTGCCATTCCATATAGTGGCCCTCGACTTTATCGTTAAACTTCCTAAATCGGGGAAGTACGATACCATCCTTATGATCACTGATCAAGGATGCTCGAAGGCCAGCATATTCGTTCCGTGTCGAGAAACGGTAGACGCAGAACAGACGGCCGCGCTATATCTCCGACACGTAGTTCCGCACTACGGGCTCCCCATCAAAGTGATATCCGATAGAGATCCACGTTTTACTGCAGCATTTACCAGGGCGTTATGCGCCGCATTAAAAGTAGATCAGAACATCAGTACAGCCTATCACCCGCGCACGGACGGCCAATCGGAGCGTACCAACCAACGCCTAGAACAATATCTACGAGTCTTCTCAAATTACCAACAGAATGACTGGGCGAAGTGGTTGCCAATAGCACAGTACACCCTCAATTCATGGACGTCCGAAACAACTCGGAAAACACCCTTCGAGTTACTAATCGGATTCACGCCCCACGTTCACCAACCCACATCAAGTGCCACTTCGTCGCCTAGAGTGACCGACAGACTCACGGAACTCCAGGAAGTTCGGCGACAGGCAAAAGATGCCATGAGGACGACTCAGCTGAAATGGGTGAAAGAGACGTCATATCAGCCCTATCGCATCGGCGACAAGGTCTGGTTAGATGCCACGAATTTGAAAACAACCCATCCGACAACAAAACTGGCGCCACGTCGATACGGACCCTTCCTCATTACACAGCGTATCTCGGATATCGCCTATGCCCTACAACTACCGTCGAATTGGCACATTCACAACACCTTCCACGCAGGGTTGCTCACACCTTATAAAACTACCGAGATCAATGGTGCCAAAGAAGACAACCCTCCACCGGACCTTATAGACGGGGAACAAGAATGGGAAGTCGAGCGACTTCTCGATTATCGCACCTTCGGTCGTCGAAGAACGCCACAATATCTGGTACGATGGAAGGGATATACGGCGGCGCACGATAGTTGGGAACCAGAGTCTAACTTACGAACCCCAGATCTTATCCGTGAATATAAAGCCTCGCACAGCACAACAATTAACTCCATCTCACTCATGGATAACGCCCCCCTTCGCCATCCACCGCAGTACCCATGGATCTCCGACGATGACACCCCACAGTGGTTGCGCGCGCAGGTTAACTGCGAAGTCGAACGTTGGGCTAATGTAGGACCCACATACGACGCTCGACAAAACTCCCCGCGGTCACGAGAAGACATGTGGGGTCTCAGCACTTACATCACCCCACAAGGACTACACCGGCGACACTCACAGGCGCGTACTAACCGACGACAGAGACTACTCAGAGAGGCTCTAGAACAAATCGCTCAGGAAGAAGAAGAAGCGGGACTTTGGGAAGGACCCCAGTCACCGTTGACCCCAGCACCTGAAGTACCTCGCCTGACTCTGCCCTCTCCTGCACAACCGACTCTAGCTCTCCGCATCACTAACCCAACGCCGACGTCGCCACCGCACCCACTGCCCCCACGACCCATTAATCCGCAGGGAACGGACCAACCTCGGACGCTTCTTGACAGAATCGAGCGGCCAGATCGGCACTGGACCATGACACTCCCCACTAACGACTACCTTATGGAAATACCGCTTGCTAATGGGACTAGGGGAAGAGCTCCGTTTGTTCAGTTTCTGATCGATCAGCGCGACCGACCTGTGATCATCGCCACCGAGGGACGTAACCAGCCCATTTACTACGGCCCACTGTTCGCCAAACCTCGTAACGGCCCGGATCTCCCTTCCGATTCGCCAGACACTCGAGACTTATTCCGCGCAGACCATCCCGCGCGTAGCGAGGTCGACCAGGCTATGTACTTGCTCGCCGATCCAGGAGTCACCGCGGACGTACACCGCCTCCGCGCATCTCTTGTTAGACGCGACCAACTTGTCTCTCGCATGAAGGAAACCGAACGAGCATGGAGCGAGTGGAGTACCGAGGCTGACGAAATCGATCAACGTCTAGCTAACGCGCGTGCAGCTTCACGTCTGAGACCTTATCTGTCGGATCCTCTCCCCACCCTTTTACCATTCGCCACCATACGTATGAATAACACCGATCGACGTCTCGACCATCACCGCGTACCGATCATCGGTTCAGAAATCGCACTACCCGTTCCTCCGCGCCAACCCCTTCGCACTTACGCTCAGACCGCACAAATAACACGTCACACTCAGTACCCCACCCTTCACGGAGAAGAGTCCCCCGCTAGCCAGGTAGCCGACGAGGACCGACGGGCGTCACGTCACGACAGGCGAGGACTACCGGCATGTAGCTACTGCGACGATGAACAGCACCTTACGTTCGAGTGCCGCCAGCCTCACGCAAAGTGCGCAACGCGACGAGTCTGTCACGTTTCTACGACGCACGCCCACGCGCGTACTTATTGCGCGTGGCTCGCCATGCTCGGGCGCGCAGTCGACCGCGAACGAGCAACACAGATCAACGTCCGACTTCGCGCACAGCGATGAGGTACGCCGTACGAGCGTCCCACCCACTTTATCTTTCGCCACGACTACGATTTCTCGCGCGCGCTAGATAACGCAGATCGGGACGATCGCGCTTAGAAAGGGGGCTATGTCACGCCCACGTGACATCACGGTCACAAGTCGTGCCACGTCGAATCGATTGCCAGCGAAGTAATCCCTTGCCAGCTGTCTCTGCCACGTCTACTGTATGTTTGCCAGCTCATCTGAAGTCCGTAAATACCAGAAAATAGTCACGAAAATCCACAGTTTGTACGAGTATAAAGCGTAGTCATAGAGTAGTACATTCCTTGTCTACTCTTCGTTCTGAAATCCAGTCTTGTCCTCTCACTTGCGTGCCATTGAGCATTCCAAGTCAGCATACTTCACTTGTCATAACACAAGTCTTCGAACTCGACTTAGTCACGGAACGGTCAGCTGGTACCGTGACAATGGCAACATTCGCAAAAATACATAGGCCTTTGGGCGTGACTCCAAACCCGCGCCGCAAACGTCATAAACTTGCGTTGTGCTCGTGACCGTGTACTTGCCTCGTGCCTACGAATTCTGCAACGACGGGATCGAGGTGCGCAAGGCTACTACGGAAGGCACCCATCCCTGTAGTTCCCTCCCGTCCATTTGGATTCGGTTTGCGCTCTCAATCTCCCGGACAGCATCGCTGATATCCTCGTCTAGGCCGGTGCTCTCGATTTCTCGCACCGTCTCGCAGATATCCTCGTCTGAGCGCACATATCCTTGAAACATATCACCTACCACGACGAGCAAGGCCGCCATAGATTCCAGATATGAAAAGTCCGAGAAGATCCCACGGCCTAAGAAAATCAGGTCGCAAATGATATCAAGGAGGATGCATTGCATCCCGGGCGATTCCCTGCCCTCCATCTAGTGGGACATCATAATCTCAAAGATGCCGACACAGAAGACGCCATTCGATTCGTGAAGATATCAATGGAAGTAAATGGAACTCAAGACCACCGCCGTCACGTGGATCTCGCAGGTGCCACAGCTGCCATCCCACCAAGCCATTGGGCCGGCGCAGAGAAATGGGGACTTAGTCGGTGGGTTTCAAGCTTTCAATCACTTACTCATATTACTCGGCAACATGACCATTCAGGACTTCACGAAGCTTAAAGCCAAGTTCGACCAACGCTTGGACTCGTCCCGGAAATGTCAATTGGGGAGTGACTGGGGCACTGTCTGTGGCTGGCATACTGAAATGTCGCTTATCAGGAAGGATTCAGATCGGCATGGCTTGTCGAATGATACGCCGGGGAGTTGCTGAATTAACCTGTGAGTGGCATCATTCATTACGCGCTAATACTGTAAGCAGAGATCTGCTAGCCAACGTCCTGCATGCTGCCGGCTTCGGCATTAATGCGCTCCCGCTTTGAAATTTGTTGTTGGTGGGTCCAGTTAGTAGGATTTGTTCGACTTGCTCCCTGGTCTTCTTGGCCCGGGGTTAGAATGCTCGACGGAGTTCCTCAACGCGTTCCCATGCCATCTTGAGACATTCGTCGATCCTATGAGCGTGCCTCATTGGGTGCACTAGATTCAGACTGAATGCCCGTCTGTTGGTTCACCGCATACCCAACGAGCACTTGCAACCGGTTGCTACCCAGCATTCCCTGAATAACCACTAGTGAAAGGCAGGTCCAGCGTATGGCGAACGCTGTATCAGACGCGGTCGTTGGTCTGTTAACCTTTTCAACGAGTCTCTCTGCTGTAACAAACACCAATTTCTTCTGCGATAAAGAAGGCCTGATTCTGATTGTCAACAAAGCGCCGTCGGATCTCGCGGTAAAATCTCCAGACTTGATATTCCTCTAGAAGACCCACTGGGTAGGGCGTCATATCGCCGGTGGTCGTCCTAAAAATGCCATCTGAGATGGAAGCGAGATCTAGATCTAGATCTAGACATAACTCATCGCTCAACAGACTTCTTCTGAATTCTGGCTCGTGGTCATGGACGAGGCACGTCAAGAAAGACGTCAAGTCACGTGTCGTGAGTGAGGTAAGAATTGGACGAAACGGGTCATTTTGCGCCAGACAGGCTCTTACAGTTTGGTTTTTGCCGGCGATACTAAGGGCGATACAGATAATTTACTTCGCATACTCCTTGCTACCTTCATTTTGGATGTGACTGCGCGCAGAAGTTCAGCAAATTGGTGCCACCTCCATGACGTATAGCGAAACTGTCTCTATTTAGTGCTCGCGTCCAGCTACTTTGAATACAGGACAATCTAAGTTGCTCTACTAAATCCCATATTCAGAACTGCTGTCTGTCACGACTACAGCTCATCCCGGATGGGTCCAGCGGGCACTTCGCTCTTGTCCGCGCCTTCCTCCTCGCCCGCAACGCGGCCCTCCATTATCTCTTCTGCGGGATTGGGGACAGGGATGGCCCCAGCCTTGGCGAGCTCGTTCACGTCCGCAGCAGCGGCGCTCGCGTGAATGCGACCCTCGTTCGCCAGTCTCCGTGTAAAGCGTGCAATCTCGGTATCGTGCAGCTCCCATTCGCGGATCTAACGAGCTCGCGCAAGCTTCGGTTCTTTCTATAGGTGTAGAGGCTGGATTATTAGCTGAAGAAGGCTGTTTGAAGGAAGGGAAGGGGTGTGCTAACCGCTAGAGAATTTAGGCAGAGATCGATGGTCTTGGCACGATCCAGGCTGTCCCTGCTACCTAAGTGACTGTTAGCATAGGACCTCTAACTCGCCGCGAACTCCCTCCTGACTCACACCACGTTTCGCACTAAGGGAAAAGTTTGTGTTACCGCAGCGTCATACTAGAAATACATGAAAGAAACCTACCCATAGCCAGTCTTCATGTAGAGAGAACTCTGAACGTATAGGCGACCCCAACAACAGTCAAATGGCCTTGGACTCACTATAGGAACGTGTCCTTGCAGGTTGTTCGGAAGGTCTGTGACAGGCAGTAGGCGCCATCGCGAGTTTACTTTAATTCACGAATGAGATGAGCGTACCTTGATCAAGGTTAGCAAGCGAATTGGGGTCGGCCGAAAGTTGTTGCGCAGGATATTCTAGAGAGCGAAGTGTGGTGTTCACAAGGCGAAGACAAGGAGAGGGGACTCCACGTACCCCGGCAGGCATCTGGCGGAACCAAACCAAGTCCACAACATACAGTGCGTTGCGGAGCCAATCAATCAGTAATCGGCACTCACCGGGAAAGGGCCCCAACTCCTCCTTCCCCTCCAAAAAAAAAAGGTTATCACCTAATGTGGTAGGGACGCTCTCGTAGGAGCTGCTCCCAATATCGCGTTTTCAAGAACCGGAAGCCTTCCATCTCCTCGTTATCGTCGCCCATCGGGGTATAGCCATAAGGTGCTTCGTGCTAGTCGAGGTCAATCAGTTCCTTCAAGTCTGCGCGTACAATCTGGTCCGCGTCGACAAAGATCACCTTGTCGAGGTCCATCGGGAATAGAACGTCGAGGAAGAATCTTGTACGCCCAGATGATCCGTTGCTTTTTGCGTTGTTGTCTCAACCACGCCGGCCGCTTGTACGTGACGAGCTCATACTGGAAACCATATTCCTCGGCGAATTGAGGGTTAAATTCCTGTGCAAGATGGTAAGGCTGCTCTCCATCAGACAGTGGATGGGAATCGTACTAGGAAGGATGGCGACAGGAAATTCTCGATGAACCAGAACTTCACAGTGTGCTCTGTGTTGCGCAGAACACTTAGGATCATGATCGACGCAAATCTCTGCAA